>VWZL01005753.1:791708-859134 GCA_013396915.1 Stercorarius parasiticus
GGTGAGGGAGGGGCGGCCCCGCCTGGCCGGGCCGCCCCGCAGCTGTCAGCGGTGTGGGGCTGCGCGGGGCCCGGCGACCGGGCGTGTATGTTCGGGGCGGGGGGGGCTTTTGTGTTTAACTTCTGCCGGAGTCCCCCAGGGGCTTTGAAGAGTGAGTTCGGGGCGGTGGCGGGGGTCGGAGGCGGCGGTGCGGGGCCAGCGGAGCCCCTCGGGCCGGCCCGCAGCGCCGGTGGTGTCGGGCGGCGGCTCTGCCCCCGCTGCGGGGGCTCGCCCGGCACCTGGCCGCTCCCGGCACGGTCCTGGCAGTTTGCTGCACGAAATTGAGGGTTTTTTTTTTGTTTTGTTATGTTTTTTATTTTAAATGGCTTCTTGCAAGTCTTAATTCAAATATGCAGCATGGTGTTATTGCAGAACTGATTTCTTTAGTTGTTAGTAAGGAGGGGGGAAAGGCTTGCAAACATAAACGTCCACTCTCTTTTTCCAGCGGAAAGTAATGTTGTGGTGGTTTAGTCTGGGTGATAGATTTTAATGGTTTCATTTAGTGCCCTGGTGTTTGTAGCCTGTGTTTGCCTTCCGTGTGTATTATTTGGTAAGTCCAGTTTCCTGAGGTTTTATGGAACTGCCTGTGGTCTTGCCTGTTTGACGTGTGGAAGCGTTCAGGATGAAAGCGAAGGCATGTCCATGGTGAAGCAGTTTAAGTACTTCAGAGCACATTTCAGCTTTAACATGCACTTGTAGTGATGGTGTAATTTTGATGTGAAGTTGACAATTTCATATTGATTTCTTGTAAGGTTTTATATGATGTGGACTGTGCAGGTTAGGGACTTACTATTAACATCCAAGCACCTATTTTAATGCCGCCTTACAGTTTATCTGGCTAATTATTTAAACCTCATAAGAAATCTAGTTCCAGTTTGGGCACATGACTTGCTTTTTCTTTTCAGTTGTGTCTTATGTCAGTTGAACCTCAAGGATATTTTTTAAAGGTTGACTTATCTTGGGACTACTGTAATAAGAACTGTTTTCTAGACCAATGTCCTGCTTATATGAATTCTCAGCAATTCAGATGGATTTTGGTCTATTTCTAGGGCAGTGTAAAGATACTTGATACAGTGTGGTCATAACAGTTAAGAAATGCTTCTGTACTTACAGAAGGATTAGTGAGAAATCAAGTGGTTTGAGGGGGCAAAATAATATATGAATTTTAGCGAGTAACTTGCCTTTTTATGACTCTTAGCGCTGTCTTTGCTTCTATCAAGTTATGAAATTATAATGTACTGTATCTCGTAATACAATTGTAACTAGCTTCACGGCTTTCAAGGGAAACAAAGAATCAGTGTCGGAATACCTTTAAAACAACTCGAAATCTCGTTGTGATAGCAAGTGGGAGTTAGACTTGCTATTAGAGGTTCAGGAGGGTTAATATATGTCGTGTTGATGCTGGAACACTGAGTCCATTGCTGCTAGTCAGTTTCACAGCAGTAATGACAGAGCAGTGGATTTTTTTTCCTTTCACATGGACAAGTTTTGCTTACTTTTAAGTACCTGCATCTGAACAAGTCAGTGTTTTGAGTATGTGTAAAAGTTAAGACCTTTCTCCTAAATGCTCTCTGATGTTTGACCTGGAATGTTAACACATCAGAGAAAATACTAAATGCCAAGTGCTTTTCTCTTTAGTATTTTTATTGAGGTAGTCTACTTTGAATTTATCATAAGTACAGTTGAAAATGCATGGTAACATTAATAGTGATTGTTCTTCAGAAATATCCTATAAATGCTCATGTAGAATATCTCAGTAATTCTGTATGTCGTGTTACCAATAAAGAGATGTTAGACAAAGTACTACTTTGTCAGGCCGTATCAGGAATTTAAAACATCTCTCTGCCCTTACTGTACTGTTAATTGACTTGCTCTAGCTGAAGGAGAGAGATTAATTTGTATGTAACAGTTTGTGTATTACATATTAAAATCATGTGTGCAGCTGTTGCCCAGACATTTATTAAGAGGCACACTGAAGGACATAGTCAAAATAATGTATTATGTGGAGGTTTTCTATTCTGTTTTCAAATACAGCAGTTGTACTTTCCTGTAAGGATCTACTGTTAGTTAAAAGGTACTGTGCTTGCTCCGCAGTCCCCCTATCAGTCTCTTTGGTATTACAGTTACTTTCTTTTTAAATAGATTTTCTGTTTCTGTTTATGCTGGGAGACCTGCATGAGCCTCAGAATGAAGCTGAGAAGGGAAATTGGCTCTGCTGTTAAGTCCGAAATGTAAATACTATCTTTTTTCTTTAATCTCTCAAGCGTTCTTCTTGTCAGGGCAGTAGAGCGAATGTTTTCACTAAAAGCTGTGAACACTGTCAGAGATCTTTTTATATCACTGTAAGAGGAGGGGGGAGTTGTTTTTCTAGGAAATACAGCTTCAACATAAAGCGCTTCAGACCTCTTATCCCATATCTGTACTGACAGTATATTGATTTGATTTATGTAAAAAGATTCGAACAGTGAATTCAGTGGTAACTGTGGTATGATTTCTTGTAACTTAAGGGAAATCCATGAAGGTAAAATGCACGTCCTTCCCTGCAACCTTAACAATGTTCTTTTAAAACATGCAGACCCTTTAGGTGATGTTTATTTGTGTCTGAAATTGGTGTGACTTATTACATACCCAGGTGCAGGATTAGTTATACCGCCATAGCCATGCTTTTATAAAAATCAAAAGCAGGAAATGGTGCAATTCATCTGCTCTGCATACAGTAACCACGTACTGTGTGACTTCTGTGAAAACCGTGTTTGAATTTGAAAATGTATATGCTAGCTGTGTCAGACGTGTTAGATAGTTCAGCTGCAAGACAACCTTTGTAGATATTTATACTGTATTTTCTGCAGTTGCTGTTTGACGCCTGCTAGAGACACCAAAGACAGTGAAACTGAAGTTTTGACTGTATGTATAAATGTACTAGTAAAAGCTCATCAGTTTTAGCTCTGCTTGTCACTTTGTAGCACCTTTGATGACTTAAAGGAGGGCATGAATGCTTTAATAGAGCACTGGACTGGACAGTGGGGTGGGAACAGAGGGAGAGCACATACAGTGAAAGCACAGCATGGCCAAGGTCTGACTTGCTTTGTTCTTGTTTGGTTGGTTGTGTGTTGTTTTTGTTTTTGTTTTTTTTTTACTGAAATGATGATAACTTTCTCTGTTCATGTTGTCAAAATGTAGCTAAGGTGAAAAACGTAGTTTATTATTGACCTTAGCTATTCTTATCTAAGGTACAGTATAATTTTATGTGTTTTAACCAAATCCATAATGCTGAATATTTTTAACTGGCTGCTTAAATAAGACACCAAATCTTCTGTTTCCAGTTTGAGCTGGATATTACTGTGAGAGAAAATACACTTCCTACTTCTTCTGTGCTCTGTGGCTTGACAGTACTTTTGGGAAGAGGGTCACCATCTACCGTGTCTGATTTTTATCACTCTTAGTTATGGCAAGTGGTAGGGTTCTGCTTAAATGGTCTGATCCGGTATGGCAGTTTCTTTGTTCCTATGCAAAGTAAATAGATTGTAACTAACTAATCTGGAGCTTTCTGTCTCATTGGATTTAGTGATACTAAAGGTTCAGTCTCCGCTGTCACTCAGTGGAGTCTCAGTACTGCTGGGTGCGATACCTGTGTGTAGATAGGTGCAATTGTGCCTTACCCAAAGGTCAAACATGCAGAGTACAAGATCTGAAGATCAGTTTTTCCTTCTGTATCATGGGCTTGAACTCCACGAGATCTTTTGGTGTGCTAATGCGTTTGTTGTCTTTTGAAGTTGGAGTAAAGGTGATGGTGCAGCTGTGCACAAGTTTATTGTGGTGCAGGAGTGGAAACAAGCGGCTGGGGGTGGGGTGACTGTGGGAATGCTTCTGTTGGCTTTCGCTGGCTTCCAGTATTGGTGAAACTTGGCTTAAGCTTGTTTAAATAAAAAAAAATTATATGTTGCCGTATAGCAGTTCTTTAAACAAACTTGTAAAGCTAGTTTTCAGCAGCAGTGGTGATAAGAGAATGAATCTAATTTGAGTTCTGAGTTTCTAGTGCTAATCTCGGATTCTCTGCAAAGACCCAAGGGTGGTCTTATTTTACTTTTTATCTACTCTGCTCTCACCTAAAACTCTAGAATTACAGTTCATTCTTTAGCTTCAGGCAAAGTGAACAGAAAGCCTTTAAGAGGGCTTCATTACTTGTCTCTAGGTGACTAGGAGAACATGGCTAAGTGGAAAGTTGCTTTCTGTTGCTTCCCTCCCTTCTTATCTTTACCCGTAGGCTGAGTGTGTTGCCTGCAGGATGCTTCCGATTTCCTGTCTTGCCATGCTGCAGAACTGGAGAATCCTGCTGGGTGGTGAAAAGTCTTGATTATTTTTTTCCTATAAGATATGTTTGGTTGGGGGTTTTTTGTGTTTTTTTTTTGTTTGTTTGTTTGTTTTTTGTTTATTTCTCAGTTTGTGGTTTCTGGGTTTTTTTTCATTTTTGGTGGGGATTTTTTTTTTTTGGTTTTTGGGGGAGTTGGTTTTTTGGTTTTTTTTTTTTAGTAGATCAGTTTTGTTGAATCTTCACTGAAAAATGTCCTGAAAAAACAGCAGGTGTATTTACTTGATACTTAAGAATCATTTGAAATTAGGAATTGTTTACCTTCTGTCTGGAAACTGATGAAATACTTTTCAAACTGTCTTAATAAAAGCTCTCAATTTTGCTCAGAAATGTCCAATTTTTTGGTACTGCTCAGCATCTGATAACTAAGGATTTGAAGATGTTTGCAAAAAGTGTAGGTTTTTTTTTCTTTAAACTTTGAATGTCATTGAGTATTCGTGTTTCTCTGCTATGAGATTAAACTGTAATTCAAGTCAGTCTACCTTTATTTCACACTGTCTCTTTTGTGTTCCTGAAGTGTAAACTATTTGCGTCCTTTTTGGAAATATAACCTAATACTGTTTGTTCTCATCTCTCTTGTCCTAATAATCTAATTTGTAGTGGAATGGCTGCTAATGTTCTTACTACACTGAGTGACTTCAGTTCTTCCCTAGTATCTCTCATCAGTAGATTTCACACTGCTGTTGATACTGCAGCTTCTTGTAACTTATCCAAGGTCACTGTGAAAGGTGGGAGTAAAGTGCTGGAAAATTAGTTGTCTGCTACACCACACTGACATCTGATCACATCTGACATCTTGTTTTCTGAGCTCATTCCCATCCTCCTGTTAACCATCCGGTCATCTTGCTTTTGAGAACACTGAAGTGAGTCTTTGCTTAGCTGTCAGCAATGATGATCAGGTCCTTTTGTGAGCTGGTAGTTAACCCTCAAAGGTATACAACTAATATTCCTTGTTTTGGCCCATGGATATGCATTTCGTTTCACTAGTTATTTCTCTCAAATACCCTGAGGATTTTTTTTCTTATGTTCTGTATGACCGTCATGCTTGTATCTTCGGGATTGTTCCGTTCAGATTCTGAAAGGGCTTGCTGTAAATATTTTTAAGTGTTGAAGGAAGAACATCTAATTTGTGATAATACCAAATTAAGAAAGTTTCATTTTTTTAAAACAAATTGTTAGTGATACCTCCCATTCTACTGCCAATAAATGCCTGTAGAATTTTATTTTAGTAGTTCTTTGTATTCGTTTCAAGGGAAGCGTCAAAGCTCAGTGGATAATAGGGTCTCCCCATTACCTTCAGGTAGTAGTTAACTGTTCTGCATCTGGAGGGGCATACAAAATGCAAATATCTGAATTGTGTGGTGAAACTTGCAGTGACCTCCAGTTTTCAGTTCATGTAAAGTTTATTGAGCTTGTCAGGTTAATACAATCTAGCAGGCAAGTGTTCATTGTCATGGTTAACGCAATATTCAATTGCTTTGAATGATGACAGTACCTTAATTTCTGGTTGCTGAATGTGTACTTTGAAAATTCATGTGTAGTGAGTGACAGTTTTCTCAGTTTATTATATTTTACACTTTTTTTACTTCCTCCATGTTTTCAGACTGCAGAGTTGCCAGGTGTGATACTAATATTCCGTTCAATTTTTTTCTCTTCTTCAAGTTCTAGCTTTACCACCAGATATATAATAGGTATCGTAAATGTTCCCATAAAATACATCTGAAATGTTTGTTATTTCACTAACATAAGTGCCTAGCCTGTGACTAAAAGACTTGTTTGCTTAATGTAAGAAAATATCTCAGTTGTAACTAGCATGGAAGCTCACTGAAACAGTGCTAATGTGTTAAAAATTTTGAAAGGATCTCCTGTATTAAGGATCCATATTACTTATTAATTTTGTTGCATTATTCAATAAATAAAACACAGGTGATGGCTCCTATGATTGTGTAAAGTTCTTACACAGTTCGGACTTGAAATGGAAATGTGAACATTTTGACACTGTCTCTCGTAACATCTTCATAGTTACATGAACATCTTCACAGGTAAGCTTAGGACTATGAACATCTTCATAGGTAAGCTTAGGAGTGTGGGTTAGATGAGTGGACAGTGAGGTGGATTGAGAACTGGCTGAATGGCAGAGCTGAGGGTTGTGATCAGTAGCCCAGCATCCAGTTGGAGGCCTGTAACCAGTGGTGTTCCCCAGGGGTCAGTACGGGGTCCAGTCTTGTTCAATATATTCATCGATGACCTGGATGAGGGGACAGAGTGTACCCTCAGCAAGTTTGCTGTTGATACGAAACTGGGAGGGGTGGCTGACACACCAGAAGGCTGTGCTGCCATTCAGCGATATCTGGACAGGCTGGAGAGTTAGGTGTAGCGGAACCTCATGAAGTTCAACAAGGGCAAGTGTAGGGTCCTGCACCTGGGGAGGAATAACCCCATATACTGGAAAGCAGCTCTGTAGAGAGAGACCTGGGAGTCCTGGTGGACAACAAGTTGACCATGAGCCAGCAATGTGCCCTTGTGGCCAAGAAGGCCAATGGCATCTTGGGGTCCATTAAAAAGAACATGTCCAGCAGGTCGAGGGAGGTCATCCTCCCCCTCTACTCTGCCCTGGTGAGGCCGCATCTGGAGTAATGTGTCCAGTTCTGGGCCCACCAGGTCAGGAAGGGCAGGGAACTACTGGAGAGAGTCCAGTGGAGGGCTATGAAGGTGATCAGGGGACTGGAGCACCTCTGTTATGAGGAAAGGCTGAGAGACCTGGGTCTGTTTAGCCTGGAGAAGACTGAGAGGGGATCTTATCAATGCTTATGAATATCTAAAGGGGGAGTGTCAAGAGGATGGGGCCAGACTGTTTTCAGTGGTGCCCAGCAACAGGACAAGAGGCAACAGGCACAAACTGGAACACAGGAAATTGCATCTGAACATAAGGAAAACCTTCTTTACTTTGAGTGTGGCAGAGCACTGAAACAGGCTGCCTGGAGAGAGTGTGGAGTCTCCTCTGGAGACATTCAAAACCTGCCTAGACATGTTCCTGTCCAACCTGCTCTAGGTGAACCTGCATTGGCAGGGGAGTTGGACTAGGTGATTTCAGAGGTCCCTTCCAACCCCTAACATTCTGTGATTCTGTGAACAGCTGTTTTTTAAACGGAGTGGAGCTGGATGTAGTTTCTCCTAAAACTATATTGATATGCATAAGTTTATTTTTTAAAAGTTATTTCAATAATGTCTGCATATAGTTCCAGAAAATGAGGTCTTCTGCAAATATAGAGGAGACATTACTTTGGGCTCTTAACTGTATGTTCTGCATTTATTTGTAATGAAGATCTCAATACAGTAGGTTTACTGACCTCTGCCAGCACACAAAATGCCCTGGCCTGTAGGAAGCACAGAGGCAGTGGGGTTTCTATTAGGTTTTCCATGGTAAGCATGGAAACTAGTTCTTCTATACTGCTGAGCAAGTGCAGCCAGGCTCTTTACTGCCAGCGCCACAGTGGCTTCTGCCAAGGTCACTGTAACCAGCACATCTAGGTTTCTCTTTGAACCTCCAAGTTTAGGGACAGGATCTCCTGCACTGGTACGTTTTGCTCCACACAGGCTTGTTCACACCTCCTTCAAATACCTTCCTAAAATTAACTGAGAGTTCTAGTTTCTTTCCCTGACAAGAATTTGCTCTGAGTTGCAACTGCATGTTTCTTATCCCTCCCAGAGGTTCTTGGGAGGAAGAGCAGGGGTAGGTGGGGAAGAGGTCTTAAAGACATGCAGATTGTTTTAAGCCAGTATTACAGGAAGAGGGAGGAGAAGGAGCTCCCTTCCCCCCTCCAGCCCTGGCCTTGTGTACAAGAAACATGAAATGAAACTCCTTAAGCCATGCAAGATCTCTGACAGACAGCAATGCAGATAGCCTCCAAGGTTGTCATTTTAGAAGTGCATCGTGCCAAACTGACACAGAGAGGATTGGATGACTGATCTATTTGGTTTCTCTCACTGTGAAGATTGATATGCAGACTGACACTCAGGCTGCCTTTTTTTGTGGGAACTGAGTAATAAAGTATTTTTTGATTAAACTAATATGTCTTCCATCTGTGCAAAGTTGTAAGGTGCTATCATGTGTAAGGACGTGTTTGGTATTGTAAACTAATACACACTGATAACTTCAGCAAGCTGAGTGAGGAGAAATATTAATGACTGGCAAAGTGTTTGGCTTAGGTGATACAGGGCAGTTTAGAATTGCTGCAGTGGGTTACAGTGATGCAATGCCTGACTATTGCTTTTGGCCTCTGATGCAGGTCAGTGTGCCTCCATTCAAAATGGTTACTGTTGTCACTCATTTGAGCTATGTTGTCGGTGAAGGACATAGTGAAGGTTTCAGTTCTTAAAAAGAAAGTTTTTTTCTTGTATAGGTACTTCAAAGCCAGATGGGTCCAAGGGACTCTCCTGGGGATGGAAAATGTGGGGGAAAGTGTTAGAAAGCAGCAGATCAGTAAAATAAACAAATGTGAAGTTTCCTTCTACCTGGGGTGCTCATCATTTCAGCCCAAAAGAATTTCTCAGGCTAAACTTTTGTCTGTCCATTAAAGAAGAGAAGTTAGGGTTTGCAGACTACACGCCTAAATGCTCTTACAAATTCTGTTTCTTTTCTAAGTGGAAGCTGAACTTCCCTTTCTGAAGGAAAAAAAATACAATTGTCAGAAGGCTTTGAAAGTTGCCCTATGAGATGTCTGTGAGAAAGGTCTTGATGACACTCATTCAAATGTTTACTGTCTGTACCAGTGTTAGTAACTGTCCTTGGCTGTTGCTCTTGGGATACTCTATGTAAGTTTGCTAACAACATCACAAACCTTTGTGAAAACTGGCATTTCTCAGAAAGGTATTGTCTCCCCTGTTTTCTCTAATCAATTATATTAAACTAAGGAAATTGTTTAACGTTCATCTTTCTAAAATGGAGTGTAATTATACTTAATCTTGAAATTACATTATTGACATTGAAAATTCTGAAGTATATATTAGCTCTTTAGAAAGTTATGTATATATATGTGTGGTAAGAGGAACAGTGCTACTGTATCTTCAGTTTTGTCTTTTAAGCATGTGGTTAAGTTCCAGCATGTTCAGGTACAATGGTAAGCAATCTTGTCCTGCTAAATATGCTGAAGTATATAATTCCCCTGAGTACCTCAGCAGAAAATTAGTATGCTCTACTGTTTGCTTGTTCTGACCTGCTCTGAGCTGCATGTTTGTGGCAGTATTTTACAGTTATGCCACCAGTGAAGGAAGGATGCCCTGCAAAGCCAAGTGGGGAAAGACAATTGCTTTGGCATTTTGAAATCAGCCATGTATGAATTACATTGCTGTATTTTAAAATTGACTGCAAATGGGAATATAGGTCCAGTGCCAGGGTAGGCCACTTGTAGACTCTGTGAATCAAGACTGCAGGGGAGAGCACAGCCAGAACTTAAAAGGCTTTTGGCTTCTTTTCATCCCACAGGGTAGACTGCTGAGGAGCTAGCAAGGGGAACTAGTAGGAAATCTGCCAGCTTCTACCACATAGACAAAGTTTCATCAGAGCTTGATCAAAATTGGCCTCTGACTTTTTAAAACTGACAAATAATTTTTTTTTTAAAAAAGTATTTCTTTCTAGGCAGTGGCTTAGCTGTATGCATAAATATTTCCACTGTCTTTAAACTTCTCACACGTGCATAGAATAGTTGAGACCTAAATGACCGTAAATAGCTGGGACTTAAACAGAATGTTATGAGTGAGCATCTGATAAAACCCTTATGCAAAAGTGGAACCTTATAGGCTTTTTTTGGTATTCTTTGTGAACAAGTGTTCACTTCTTGTTTATCTGTCCTATTTGTGGTATTGGTGTGTTAAGCTGAAATAAAGCAAGGTTTATCACTAGGTCAAACTTCTCTAATCTTGGTTTTGTTCAAAATATGAATCCCAATTCATAGGAAAATCAGGACCCAAATTACCACTGTACCCGCCTTGGAGCTACATGTGACTTTTGCAGGGTTCTGAGTGAAGCTTCTCTGTTTATCAGCTCTGACAAGCTACTGGCAGTAGGGTGATGCTAGCATAAAACCTGTTGTACTCATAATGTCTATCTAAGTGCTGTTCATCTTGTGGGCCTCAGCTACATCAAACTTGGTATAAGGCAAGTGAGATGGACCATCTCTGATACTTCAGGCAGCAGGTGCCTGTAGAGCTTGGGGGGAAAAAAGGATGCAAGACCTGGTAGTGTAGTATGTGTTACAAACCTCTTGATTCTTACAGAATTTCCACATATAAATGTGTGTTTCAGTTTATGTATGTTTAGAACTCTTAAGATACTTCTGCCTAGGTCATGCTGATAGTGTTTTGGTGCATGATGATTATTCTTTTTCCCTCTTTTTTTTTTTCTTTTAATATACCTGGGACCTTTTTAACTACAAATGGCTTAAGGAGCTGTAAGATTTTTGAAAAAATACTCAGTTTGCTTCTTCCAGCTTATTGGAAAGTAATTCAGCTCTGTTACAATTAATGTTTGTAAGGGAAAGACTACCAAACAAATTTAACTTCTCCAGTTACTATTGGTACAAAATGTACATGAAGTTTCTCTGATTGTAGAGCCAAAAGGGCTACGTGTGTCCCTGATTTGCACAACTAGTAAGTAGGTAAACTGGATTGGAACAAAGCCAAAAACAGATGGAGGACTGATTTATGCAATTGCAGCATTTTCAGATCTGTGAAACCTTGTCATCTGTGCAAAAGAGCTCTACTGGTTATACTAGTTGGGACCAGCTGTGCTCTGTCTCCCCTCTGTGGGGAGAACACAGCTTGTGTTATGGGAGCTGGTACCTTAAGAAGGAAAGGCTCTTTTTTCCATTAAATATTTTTGGTTAATCTCTGGCAGAGAATGCAGCATTGCCTATGCATTTCAAAACACTTTCTTGTGCTGCAAACATGATGACAAATAAATTTATGATTTTGTGGAAGCACAAAGCAGGCCTATGGGGTTTGCCCTAAAGAAGTTTTTAAAACTTTTTTTTTTGCTTGAAACCACAAATAATTAGTGCATAAGCATAAATGCAGTCAAAGTTTTCATTGTAGTTATAATTGGGCAAGTTCTTGGCATTTGTCAGTAACGTCAGTCTATCCAGTCTTTCCTCGGGCTTCTTTACCATCACTTCCAGAAAATAAAAAATACTGTGTAGAACTTGCTCTTTTTCCCCCTAAGTTCACTTTACACAACCAACATCTCAGTTCCTCTCCTGAAGGCTCCATGTCTGCTTCATTGTGTTTCTGAGCCTTATTGTGACAAGGTCTGCATTTTGATACCTAAAAGGAAATGGGAAATGAGACAATATGCATCTAGCGCTGTTAGTCCCTTTCCATGTTCAAGTAAATGGCATGTTTTTATAACTGGGAGGGGATAAAGCTGGCTCTCACAAGGGAAGTGGTTAGTGTAGCTGGTTCTTACCACGGCGACTTTTGATAAGGTTTTGTTGGGTTACTGCATACTTATTTGTAGTCACTAAAATAATCTATAATTACAGGATTTGAAATGTTTAACTCAGTTTAACTACATTAATCCTTCAGAAGCTGCAAATGGGCAGTCAGAGTATAAGAATTGAGAACTGTGCTGTTCCATATTTGTATAGCAGCTTGATTCTGACTTTGTTTAGATGCATGGCCGGCTGGCTAATGCTTAACCCAGGCATACTAAGCAAGTAGATGGAAAGGCTGTCTTCTGAAATTGTTAACCTTCCCTGTTTGCAGTGCTCAAAGAGAGGCAGTTTGGGTCCTGTACCTGAATGTTCGCGTAGTATTTGTTGCTAGAAGCACAGCTGAAGCTGGCTATGCAAACGCTTTTAGTTTTCCGGGATAAGATTGTGTGACAGTGTGTTCTTCACTGGTCCTGTGCAGTCTGGACTGAAGTCACCCTTGTTCCAACTCCATTTCAAAGGTGTGTCTTCCTTCTGACATCTGCATGGACTTCAGCTCTGGCACCCTAATCACAGATTGCCTGTCAGTTTAGTGTAGTGATTAATTCAGTGGGTGACATCAATCTTCAGCGTCTAGTTCACAGCCAGGTCACTTCCAGTACCTGGTATAAGATTAACTTGTTGGGAAAAATATTTCCATAAAAGTCCATTAGTAAGACACAAGGGCATGACTTGTTTCACACACAGACTTACCCCCAACCATCGTTCCACCAGTGTTTCCTGGAAAAAAAACTAGGTTTTATTTCTGGTCTTTCATATATGTGATGTAGTTTCATTATGATTTGAAATGCACTTACACACCTGTTTAAAGTTAGTGAGACTGCTTTCCAGTTACTGTCCTGTTTTTGAGAGGCTGCTACTGTGATACAAGTCCTCATGGTAAGTAAAATGAGTCCGACATCTTTAGTCATCAAAAATGTCTGCTTAATCTTTGAATATTTTATTAAAACTTAATTAGGAACATATCTCTGAGTTAAAGCAAATGCTTTTTACATCCTCATTTCTTAGATAATTTGTCTTGTAAAGGTCTTTCAGAATCGTATGCTTTTCATTGACCTAAATAAATTGCAAATGTGTTTCAGTGATTGTAGTTAAACTTGTAAGACATCTCATCATGCATTGATTTGACATAAAATTCCTTTTGTAATCTCTTAATATGTGGCAATGTTACTAAACTACAGCACCTTACAGAGTTGTAAGAGGTGTAGATTTTTTCCCCCTACTTTTCTCATTCTTTCAAAGGAAAACTTAAATTGTGTAGCAAAGGAGAGAAAATGAAATTGGATTATGAATTTGTAGTAATCAGACAAATTCTGGGATAGATTTCTTACTATGTCGTGTTAACTCAAGTTGTTTTTTAATAAGGTTGAAAGTCTGTTCAGAGGAGTCGTAACACAGCAGGGTGGTCGCAAATGGGACTATAAACTAGCACAGCTGCCATGCTGGTCAGACTGCTTGGCAATCCCCTGTTTAATTTGTTGTTGCTTTGTCCTTTCATATGCTGAAGCATAGCTGATGAGTAAAAGCTTTCTTGATAGCACTTCAGGGAATTACTTCAGTTGTTACTGATTTCCTCTGGGTGAAAGATATTTCCTCTGTAACAAGGGAGATAATTTCCCCTTTCTTAAGTTGGTTCAGTGAAACCTTGCACTCCTATTTCTCGCATTTTTATGACAATTTCATTGCTAGAGTAGGTATTACTCCTTCAAGTGACAGTCCTAGTTTGTGTTTCGTGTTTCTTACCTTTAAATGTGTTGCTTAAAAAAACCCCACTCTGCTTTAGGTTACTACTGATTTTTATATGTATTCTGATTTTAAATTGTCAAATAGATTGTGGAGGTGTGGACAACATGAAACTTAGAGATTTCACTTATGACTGTTTCTGCAAAAAAAAACCACCTGAGAAACTTTGGAGGAAAGCTTTATAAGGCAGATTTGACAATTGGATCTTTCTAAATAAGAATTGATGTTCTTGAAGATAATTAATTTTCATTTTGCTTAATTTTGAGTAAGACAGTTATGGCTGCTTGCAAATAAATGAAGTCTGTTCAAAATTTGTAGATTGGTCTAATGAGTCTAGTGCAGAGTGAACAACTAATAACTTGCTTCAGAAGGAAGAAAAAAAAATAAAGCCACAAAGATAGACAGTTTTTTGAGTTGTCCAAGTTTAGGTTTTTACAATGTGAAGATACTTCAACCTAACTGAGTGTACAGAGAATTACAGAAAGCAGTTCAAACAGAAATTGAGTTGTGCTTCACCAAATCAAAAAGGGATTTGGTGAGTTGAGTCTCACCTGTGCTTAAGTACATGCTGGTACTTGAATAGGATCACAAACCATACCAAAACTTCTAGCTAACAACTTCTTCTTTTTTTTTTTCATATCCAGTTGGATTCTAATTCATGGTAGTTTCATATTCCTTGTGATTAGGCTTTTTTTCAAAGTAACTGTCATATCTCTTTATTGAGTGTTTTGGGTTTTTTTTAAATATTGGACTTTTAAAACACATTCTTGTCTTCTGTTGCTGCTTCCTAGCTTGATGTACTTCTGTCTGAATGTTCAGGAAAAAAAAACCCACTTGAGTTACTCAAATTTCTTTTAAATTTCAATTAATAGTTCTGAATTTCTCTTGTTGGTCTTTGATTTATGTGTTTTATGGAGATGAATGCATCTTCTGTTCTTTGTTCTTTGCTGTGCCCTCTTTGATTAGAATTGCTTATGCGGAAAGTGGAGGTTGGATTTTAAATACAGCTGAAATATAGAATCAGTTACTTAAATGTGAAGCCTAAATTTGGTAACAGCTTTGGGAGGGTTGGCATTTTTTAGAAAGTGAAATTGCTCCTATGGATTCTTCCATATGAATTGGGAAGCTTTTGTAATATGAATGCAAGGGGGGAACAATCCAGAACAGCAGTCACTTCGCCTTCTTCAGAAATGTAATGCCCTTTTTTTCTGAGCCTGGCAGTGGGAACAAATTAACAGAAGAGTATGCTTATCAGCCAGTTTGCTCAAAGTTTGCTCTTACTTTTTTTAGGATTGAGGGCACAATATTGAACTGATTTGAAGTTGGAAGTGGTTAGGAACCTTCTGAGAGTAATGCCAAAAATTTTAGCCTTCTCAAAATACACAACTTGCTCGAGGTGCTTCTTGTTAAATGTTTTTGAAGAGAGACTAGCTGGCTTTTATCCACCAATTTGAAAACCAGTGAGGTTTTTTTAAGGCCATCATTTTAATGGACCAGAATTTGTTGTTGCATGAAGAAGTTATAAGATGGTTTTGAAGAGAAATGCAAGATTCAGTCAACATTAGTTTAACCTTCCCTTAGACCACTGAAATAAAATTGAAGTAGAAGAGTTCCGGAAACCAGATTAAGACACACTTGAATGCGCAGATTCACTTAGTGCCTTTCTTATTTTAGGGCATCATCGTGTTCAAAACTACTGGAGAATCTTCATGAGAAACTGGTAATAAATTGAAGTAAAAACTTGCTGCAAGAATGTATGCATTAGTTTTAGAAAATCCTGTTAAAACTGCAGTGCAGAAAGGGTATCTTAATTGGTGAATTTAGTGCTGTGAAGTGACTGAGGAACTCTCTTCTAGGTTAGTCCCAAAGTGAAATGGCAGCACTTGCAAACGATCAGGCTTTTGGACCTTTTGTAACAGAAAATGGTTTCTTAGCCGGCCTCAAAACTTGTAGTCTGTGTTGGTAAGGATTTGTGTCTGACAGTGGGATGTGGAGGGGAAAAGAGACAGGTCTTGGCTTGACTGACACACTGGAGCTGGTTCACCATTGTCATTTATGTCCTATTCTTCTGGGTTTGCCTTTGTTGTATGCATATGTTTCAAGTATTTTCCATTTGTTGTTCCTTGCTGCACTGAACAGTAGGATGAAAGTTAAGGAAAAAATATTTCTGTAATTAGGTTCTGTACTAGATTTTGGGAGCTGGATTTCTGATTCTCGGCTTTTTTACTGAAAGCACAGCCACCAAAGGAATGCTAATTTAAAGCTGTTCTTGTAGCTGCAAAAATTATGTAGATGGCTTTCAAACATAAGATTAAAAAATAAAGTGCATATTCTTCCTTAATTACACTAATGTCTAGGTCTAATAGTATTGTTTAAAACTCCTTACATTTATAAAATATTTTTTAATAGTGTCTACTACCAAGGAGGGTCCTGCAAAGTACTTAGTTTTATTATTTTCTGGGATATTTTCTTGGGGTTTTAAAATTAGAGAAATTATAGAATTATGCAGTTTGATTTCATTGCAGATGCACAAATCTTAACCTGCAGATTGGTATGAAATTTTCTATCAGATAACCATTTACATTGCATTTCACATGGGAGTTAGAAAGGTGTCCCAGATACACGGGCATAAAGACACCATGCAGGCTTTGTTATGATTTTGTAAAATCTGGAAGCCACTTTTACAGACTAATGGTTAAAAGTAGTGGGAAACAAATTATACAACAAAGGCAAACCCAGAAGAATAGGCCATAAATGACAATTTGTGAAGCACTGAAAGGGTATGCAGTGGAATATCATCTTGTTTGCTTACAATTGTACTAAATGGTGAATATATGAGGCCAGAAAAAGATTCAGACAAGGATAACTCTTCCTCCCCCACCCCACCTCTAGTGACACTTGTGCATTGTGTTAAATCAGACATAGGCATTTTTTGCTTATTGTTCTCAAACATTTGAATTCTTCTGCCCTTCATAAGGAGAAAAACTAGAGACCTTTTGATTGAGTAAACTAAAAGAAAAAGTCCAGATAACTAACTTGCTTCACACATTGATCGTCATTTTTCTTGGCAACACTTTCACGCATGGGCTAGATTTAATGCTCTGCTTACTTCTCTGTAGGAACATTGCTTTGAAATGAATGCTGTTACATAGATGGGAACACCTCTCTTTGCTTCTTGGGTCCTGGACTGAGGAGGGAGTATGGTATGCTGTCCTATGGATAAGAGATATCCATATTCTATGGATATATAAGTAGTTTAATGCATGGGGAAACTGGCGCCTGGTGAGTTGCAAATGGAACTGCCAGCTGCTAGTTAACACAGTAACAACTCCCAAGTTAGCTAATGTTTTCTTTACTGTAACACTTTCAGGTAGATGTATGTGAATGACACAAGATTTCTTTTGCTCTAAAGAGAATAATTTTCTAAGAGAAATATTTGCATTTTGTGAAATGCAGAACAACTCTCCCTAAAAAAAAACAAAGCAAATCTGAGTTTGTTGCTCGGAGATGAACATTTAAAAATACTGCTGTAAAAGTCTTCTGAGATAAATTGCAAGTAACAAGTGCCCTATACTTTTTTTTCTTAGCTTACCTCATGCATCTGAATGTTTAGCAGATGGTGAGTTTGCCGTGGACTTGAGGAAAAGTAACTACATGCTTACAGCAAAGAACGGTCCCAGCCAGTGTATTCTGCAGTGCAAGGAAAGAAAGTCCTGATCTCCAGCAAAATGCTTCCTGTTGTGTTCTTAATGACTCTATTGGAGTAAATTGTTTATTACTTAAACGAGTAAGGAGAAGCTGAATTGCTACAGATGGTATAGTATAGTAAAATTCGGTTCTGTGCTGATCATAACTATTAGATTTATTTAACTATTATGTACTTTAAATTGAGTCAACTGTGTACTGTGCTATTCATAACAATTTAGTGCAAATGTCACGTAAGACTGTTTGTCACACACACGTTTCCCTTTTTTTAACTGTTGCAACAAACAGCTATATTTCTACATTGTCCAGCCATTTTGGTTTTTTGAATGCAATGATCCATAGAAAAGGAATTGTTTCATAAAATGTTCTCAGGTGTTAGAACAGCACTTGAAAATAATTTCTGTTTTCCAGATTTCTACTGACCATGAACTGAGTTTCACAGAGATTTTTGCGTGCTACAACAATAGAGAGATGTCTTCTTAGCCAGACAAGAGAAACTGAAAGCATGCAGCTGACTTCTGCAAAATGTTTTTTTCATTCCCCACTTCTGCAAGGGAAGGAGTCCTTACGAAGCCTGCTTTAACTTCCAGTAGTAAATACCTTTGTCTTTGTGCCACCTGTGCTGTGGCAAATGTAACTTTAATGTGTGTATTGAAATTTCTGTCCTTTTTTGTATTTATGTTTCAGAGGTAGCATGAGAATGCATCTTTCTTGACAAACACCTTGTCTTGCTCTGTCAAGGGCTTGGGAAGAGATTGCCTTTTTGTTGTTGATGCCTTCAGGAATTTGAGGTTGTTTTTTGGTTTTGTTTATCTTTAGTTCTGCTGCCAGCTTTCCTTCATAGCTGATGTACCACTTTCAGCGTGCTAATGAAACACTGTCAACACTGAATTACAGTAATCTGTTCCTGTCTGCCTGTTAAATGTTGAAAAAGTGACAGTCATTTTGATAGTTTTGCAAAGCAAAATTACAGACTTCTTAAGCTTTGTCAAAAACTTCAATGTCTAGAGCAGGAAGAACTGCTGAGATGCCTAAGAACATGTTCCAAGATACAAACACACAGTGTTTCTGTTTTAGCTTCACTGTTTATGAGGAAACTGATTTAACTGAGCATTTTTTTTTTAGTAGTCTGTAGTAGTTGATAATCATCTTCTGATTTGTTTAGGTATGACTTACAAGTGATTTTTTAACAAGCCATGGTGCAATCAGAACTTATTTCTAATATTCATTGCTAGTATAGTGACCCCTGGGAAAGGGGTCCTTCATGAAATGGAACTTGCCTTCCTTCTCCTCTCGGGGCTGTATGTACATGATAACGGTGACAGATCTCTTTGTTGAATGTCTGCTTGCATGGACAGCTCCTTTTAGAGTTTTAACATGCAGTGTAGTTGTACAGTTTCTCCTCCTTTCCTCCTCAAAAGGTCAAGTAGGTCATTTGGGATTTTCTGTCTGCCAGTTTGAGTGGAACTTACTCATTGAATACATAAAGCATTTTATGGTAATATTGGATGTCCTGACCTTAAGTATTATTTCTCTGCCTCGTCATCCATCTCTTCCTAAAGGGGAAAGAAGTTTTAAGGAAAGCTGAGGTAGTAGATTGCATATATTACTAGCAAATGCTGTGTAACTCATGGTAATATATATTGGAGTCTGTAGTTCTCAGCATTGTGAGAATTACTTGTTTTTTGTAGTTTAAATGCAGTTGTATATAATGGCATTTCTGGTTTAAGATTTTTCTGAACATTGAAACAGTGAGATTTCTTACATCATTCTTGTGTGTTAATGCTGATAGTGTGACATGTAATCAAGAACATGCAATGTCTTCTACCTAGAGAAATCAAAGATCTTCTTAAGATAAACTTAATCAAAGCAAAAATAAGGAAAGCAAAGCCTGTACTTTGTGGACCAATTAATTTTCTTAATACTTGGGAGGGTACCTGAGTTACCCTCCTTTTTCTTTTTGACTTACCTACAGGAGCAGATTTGATGACTACAACTTTTTAAAACTTGCCTCAGGATTTCAAAAGAAAGGGGCAAACTCAAGGTGTGTGTGTGTCTTTGTGGGAATTCTTTAAGTTACTGTATTCCCAGGCCTTCCATGTTTTTGTTTTCTAACAGTGGGTTTTGTTCTCTGACCTACATTTGTACACAAAGGTGGCATATAAATTGTAATAAACAACATGCATTTACCTCTAACATGTATCTAACAACTTTCTGTACTACAGTTAATTTCAGCTGTCTTCTTGCCTTTCTTAGTGTTGTGGTGTGCTGAGTAAACATAATTTTTTTTTTCTTTTTCCTTGAGTTCAGCTCAACTTCTTTTAAGCATCTTGGGTCATTTCGTGTGACATGCCTTTGGTTTCTAGAGTGCAGTCTACATACAAACCAACAGATGAAAGTTTACAGCAGATCAAAAATCAATTGGGCAAATTTATGTGGAGGCATCCTCCTTTGATTCCTCCCTGAAGCCACATACTGCTGGTGCATGTGGGGAAGAATCTAGGGGGATGAGTTGCTCACAGGTTGTTCCTGTAGTTTTACTGTAGCATGCACTGGTAGTTGCTGTTTGGCATGGGATACTGGCCTAGGTGAGCTTCTGGTTTGGTCTTATAAAGATGCTCTTATGGGGAGATCCTGAGGAGCGACAGACGATGCAGCTGGGAGCCTTGTGAATGCACAGAGTCTGCAGTTGCCTGTAAGCTCTATTCTTATATTTGTCTTCCAGTCATATTGCCATGCTTCCTTTCTGTCCTGAAAATGTAGAGCTTTCTTCCTACCATAAATACGAAACAAAGGAAGTAATTTTTTTGTGAGTAACCTCTTGAACGGGGCGAGGGTGGGAAGTAGTATTAATTGCTTTCAGAGTGTTAAGCTTTCCAATACATCTAATCTCATGGCTGCAGGTCATGGCTGCTATCTTGCTGAGTAAATTCAGGTTGAAGGAGACCAAATTTCAGATCTTGGGGGCTGCGGTTCCTACTTCTGCAGCTTCATTTTAATAATAAAACTTTCTTCATCCTGTGAACTGTAATCTCCAGTGTGGTAAATTCCATTGCTGCATGTGGGACTTCTCTATTGGAATAAATTTATATCACAGTGAATGTGTACTGTGAAAATGAAAGACCTTACTATTGTATCTTAAAAGACTGACTGAAGCTTGTTCATCAGAAATGCCATCCTGTCTGTTTTCCTGGGAAATTGTTGAAGGACCATACTATGAATTGTATCGGAGATTATTAAATCCAGTTCAACAGTCTTCCATTTTCTCCTGTCCAACTTCAAGTTTCAAAATGTGTGGTATTGTTTTTTGTGTTGCTTTTTTTGTTTATTTGGGTGTGTTTTTCTTGTTTTGTTTGTTTTCTTTTTAAGTCAGATCCACATCAGTAGGGAGGAATAGAAATGAATAATCGAGGTGGGGAGTAGGAACTCCTCAAACTGACATTGCTGCTGGGAAGATGGTATATGGAACTGTTTCAACAGGATACTTATCCAAGTTAGGATAGCTTCTGGCCCCTTCTTCCTCTTTAGTGGCATATATAGCTGTTTATTCAGAGTTTAGGTATTTAAATTACCTAATCTGTTTCTAGCTTTATTATCACTCTAGTTCTAATGTTAGTACTTGATCTAAGAGTATTCTAGCAGCAAATTCAAGATCCTACTTGCATATAAATATTTTATGGACTCTTTGCTGTTTGATTATTATTTTTTAAATACTCAGTGTATTTTTTCATGCTTAAAAGCATCTTAATCGGAAAATTTAGGTGTTTATGGCTGAGACTTAGATCCGTAACCAAACTGAAAAACTTAAGTACCCACAGCAGCAGTAACTTGGCTTTTCTTTAATGGATATGGAATGGCAGATGGGGGAGTGATAAGAAATGAAATTTGGATGTTTTGCTGAAGCGGGCTTACTTTCAGATGAATACTCTGAAAAACTGTTTTAACTTTTTTGCTTTTCATTCCTCATAAACTTTTGAAAGCTGCTTAGTAAAAAAACCAAAAAAGTTGCCCTTTTTTACTTTTTCTGTGCTGTCCCATGGGATAAATTTTCAGTAATCTCTCTGAACCTCCAGTTTTACAAACGTTCTGTATGGCCTTCAGTTTGATAGCATTCCCTGGGATTAAATTCGGCTTTTTTTAAAGACTACATTATAATGCTAAAATAACTTAATATCTCTGTCACATACTGCTAGTAGATTGGAAGGCTTTAGAACTTTGTTGCAGCCTGCTGTGAGCTGATTTATGTTGCAAAACATGCAGTTCTTCTCATTTTTCCAGTTTATGATCTAGTTCAATTCTGGCCTATAGAGTAAACTGTATGTGTCCAATTTCCATTTTGTTCTATGAGCACAACCTTTAGTTGGAATATTAAAAATAAAATTGTCAGCTTTACTTGTTTTGAGCTTAATTGAATTTCACTTCATTGAATTTGTATTTTCTAATGAGCTAACTAGGGAAAATGTTGCACCTTCTGTTTATACATGACAGGTTTTAAAAGATTAATTACACAGGGTTTTTTCTTAATAGCCTAACATTAGTATTTCTTAATAAGTTGAACTTTAGGAAGTTGAATTTAAAAATTTCCATCAGGAAGTAGTTATTTTGGACAGAACTGCATCAAAAACAAAGCTTTCAACTGAGTCTTCAGTTTGAAATCTGCTGCTTTCATTTAGTAGATAGCTCTATGCTGACAATATATCATCCCTAACTCTGCCTCTTCCCTGAAAAGAGGAGCACAGCAGCCTTCCTGAGCCTAAATACCTGTCACACACTGCTGTAACTGCATTTTTTCCATTAATACTTGAATTAAATTTGAGGATGGCATTTTACAGGAGCATGGACTCCTAGTTTAGCTGTGTGTTTGCATAGTCCATCCAATGCTGAATTTTGTGTTACATCGGTTGCACTGAGAGTGTTAGGTGGTAGGCTGAAAACCGATCTGTTCTAGGAGTCAAGGCTGCAATTGTGTTGTATCACTCTAGACCAGGTAAGTGTGGCTGTAAGCAAGACCACGTTTTCCTACCTTTTGTCATTACAGTGTTGATTGTGAATTAATTGTATTGAAACTATCTGAAATCCAGCATTGTTGGGGGGCAGCATTGAAGCTTAATATGTAGGCAGATACAGGTAACGGGTAAAACACGTGTACAGTGAAACACTATTCATGGTATAGTTTCCTTGTAGGGAAGGATACATGCAATATGCTTGCAGCAGCATCCAGAGTTCTTCTATTTTGCTTTTGGAACTTGATAGAGCTATGGAAATACTGTCCTGTACATATGGCTTTGTGTAGCACACTCTCTGCTTAATGTGTGGATTTTTATAATATTTAATGCATTGGCGGCAACAGAAGTTAAGATGAAATATGTTCATTTTATGATGCCTTCATAAGTGAAACACTCATAGCAGGGACTGACACGGTTTATGTGCTCTTCCCATGTATCTTCCTGTGCAAGATCTTTCTTTGAAAAAAACAAAACAAAACAAAAAAACCCCAACCCAAACCACTACCATCCCGCCAAAAAAACCCCACAACAAAATAAAACACAGAAACTCCAAGGACAGTGAAACTGAACATCAAAGCTCTGATACGTCTTCACTTTACGAAAACAAAAGCATGTAGGGATGATTTGAATAAAATCTCTGCTATTCAAGACTGAAGTTTCTCTTGAGCTATTTTAAATAAAATGCAAAAATGTTTTCAATTCCACTGCTGGCTGAATCGTACTCGCTAATTCCTAATAATGACTGTTCTTGTTAATTAGGTGGTGGTGGTAGTGACAACTAGGAAGCAGAGAAATATAAGCAAAGTATTTGTAATCTGGCTTTCCATTATTTCATATGGATGCAGGATGTTAGCACTTGGGCATGTTATTTTTTAGGGAGGCATGCGGAGAAATGTAGAAATAAATACTACAAGGAAGTGCCTTCAGTTGAGCATGTTGTTGGCAATAGACTTCTGTGCTAAAGATTTCAAGGGTCAAGTACAAATGAATGAAATGCAGCCACATAAGTTATACTACTAGTCTTCAAATCTGCTTAGTGATGGAAGACACCTTGGAAAAAAAAAAAGTGGATGCTGATATTTGACTCTATTGTTTCTATGATCTAGGACAGGCAGTCCTGAACCAGGGGCTTACACATTTCTCCAGGGTTTATAGCTTAGTTATATTTCATAAATTCCATAAAAATAAGAAGGCTTTTCTGTACAAAGGTATAATTTTAAAATGAAGAATTAAATCTGCAAAACAAGACTATGCTGTAAACTTGGGCTTGGTAAAAAAGCCTTCTAAAGAAAACTCAATTTCTTCTGATTTTAATTTCAATGTGGTATAGCTTTTCATGTGTAATAGTGAAATGTCATCTTCCAGATGGATGACAGGAGGTTTCTCTTTTGTTTATACAACTTTCTCAAACATGTATCATGAGAAGTTTGAGAAAACTGTGGAACTTCTTTACATATACGTGTAATTAAGTGATTGTTCAACTTACAAAAAATGTTTTTAATTACTTTAATTTTGGCACATTCGATAGCGTTTAATTTAAGGTAAAAAAGTATACCTTTATTTTTATTAGTAAAGTTACTGCTACAAAAGCATTAGTTTTTCTGTTTTTCTTGTCTCAGGGAAGCAGTACACTGCTTTCACTTCATTGTAAAGCTCAGGTAAGCAGTAATGCTTCATGATAGCCTGGCCACGTGTTTTACGTCAGTTTTTTTAAATTAGTTTGTTTGTAGGCAGAGGGGAGGCAGAGATGAAGCAAGGAAACCTTGTCATTGCTGTGCATGAATATTTAGGCATTGTAAATTTCATGTGGGAGCATATTAGGAATATTCATGAAAGGGCCTTGCTATTACTATTTTAGATTATTTTTTTTAATGTAAGTTTATTGATAGTGTCAGAATTCCAGAGAATTGTTCCATTATATTTCAGACTTAATTTGTAGAGGGTGAACACAATTGTGGACAGAAGATGGATGTTTGAGGATTGCATTGATGAGCTTACGCAAGTAGTCCACAAAAGCCTAGTGTATAGTATTGCAGAACAAACACAATCTTTGTCTTTTGGGCTATGTGGGAGAGCAGTTTAAAAATCTGGAAGTACACTTGTATGTTAATGTAGGTTTCTTTTTTCTTTGAAGCCATGAACTTCACTGAGTGCTGCTGTCTCAGCTGAAGCGATGCTTGAGGGTAATGCACAAATGGTTGATAACTGCTTCCTATCTATACCTTTCAGAGCCCTTTAGCATGGATGAACTGCATGGCAATTCTTAACCAAAGTTTCCTTGGTTGCTTGTTCATGGCTTGGAGTTTTTCTTCCAGTTCTGCTTTGACCATCTTAACTGAAAAGCATGAGCAGGCCCCAGACTTACTCTATAAGCTACGTGAAAAATGGTCTAAGTAGTTGAAGGTCATATGTGATTGAAGAAAAATTGATTATCACTGGTCTTAAATGGTAACTGATATCTGAACTGGTCAACAACATACAGGAATGTGTGTATTTCTGATGAAGTAAGAAGTTTAAATGGGCAGATAGTTTAAAAGAAGGATCGGAATTCGTGTACTTGTAAGGTACTAAATATTTATTCCATTTCTGATGATTGTCAGTATTAAATATTTATAACAAGTCCCAAATAAAGGCAAAATTGAATTTTAAGTGCATCGTCGTAATTCCATTTCTTAAGTTCCATTTTCAAGGGAATCTAATATGTGTGAGAGGGCTCCATTTTTGTCATTGAAAACAGGTCTCCTCTGCCTGAAGTATACGTATATCTCTATATTTCTGTGCTCCAGATAATTATCTTACAGATATACTTGGCATGCATCCCACCAAAAATACCTTTGGTGCTTATCTTATAACCAATGCTGTTGAATACAGTTCTCTCAATAAGCAAGAAAATGCATTTTTTTGTTAATCATACTTATTTTGTAGCTTCAGCAATGTAAGACTGCTTCTTTTTCTAAGACAGTGGTTGTTCCTTTTTTGTACTTGTGGGTTAGGATAAATGAAAAAACTTTCTTATAAGTCACTTCAATGTGATACTTGTCTATGTTAATAAGGAAAACTGCTTAAATGCTGCTGTTGATATTTTTGAAATAAGTGTTTTTAAAATTTTTGACAGTTTCAATTGTTTGACTTTTTATAGTTTTTTGAACTCCCTTGTATGTGCACAAAACTTCTGATGATTGCCTGTGCTTACTTCTGTTTATAAGTTTCACCATTTTCACAACTTTTTTCTTCCTTAACTTATTCTCTTGGATCAATAAAAAGGTGACACTGGTAAATTTAATTACTCTGGTTTTGTTTAACAATAGTATACAAAAGTTTGAGTTACTGTTGTAACTCCTTCCCAGCCAAAACACGTACAGTTACCTTAGGGAGGAGATTTCAGAATGGAATTATGAACTGGAATTACTCTCTCATTCAGTTGTGATGACTATTAGAAAGCACACTGAAAGATTGACTCTCCAGTTCTGGAGAAAACTTCCTCTATTCCTCTTTAAAGAGGTTTTTAACAGCAGTAAGAAATGTTTCATCATTCTGCCAAACATAGATACAGTTGGCATGATCTAGAGTTCATTACTTATTTTAAAATATTGTGACTTATTTTCAAGGTATTTTGTGGCCTCAAAGTCCTTCGTGAGGTTAGAGACAGATTTGTTCCAACTACCATGTAAGTATATATACCAGAATTTTTCAGAAATGCAATCCTGGGAGATCAAGGAATATCAGTGTAGATTTGGGATCGTTCCACAGTGTGGTTTATTTTGTCCTGTTGGTCACGTCTCTTAATCTTTCTGTACTTCCTTAGATGCAGAATTGCTTTCAGTGTTCAAAGTGGTGCAGTGGCATAGCCAGCACAGTGATGATATTTTACAAATTTTTACAAAACAATCACTTTACACAGTCTTGATGGAAAGAAAAGGTTTCTTGTAGCTGGGAAGCATGGAAATCCTAAAAAGTGCTAGCCTTGAATAAAAAAACTGCAGTTTAATTTCAAAAATAAATGCAAGAAATGAGAAGTAGCCTCACATTTTCTGATAGACTGCTGAAAGGCAGAAGTGAAAGCACCACCTCCCTTGTTCCCCCATAACACTTTGAATTCAAATTAAGTAAATGTTTTTTGCTGACTTTTTGCAGGAAGTGTAGGTTGTTTTTCTCTTACTACTTTCCCTGTAATGATTGCTGAAGCCATTGGTCTAGAGAACTCAGGAATGTGGTCCAAGTGGGATGCAGGGAGCTGGCATGTAGAACTGTACGTACTGAGCACTCGTTTTAGTAAGCAGAGAAATGACAGAGTGCTTAATGGCCTACAAAACCTGCTGAAGGTTGGCAGTAGTCCACTGAAAGTCAGTGTCCTAACTGAAATCTGAAGGTAATGAAAGCATCTGTATTCACTGTCAGTGCCTCTAAACTCAGACTTGCCGCTTTATGTCAAATACTGCTATTCTTTCATGAACCTGGACTTAGTAGGACCACATACATCTCACTAGATAAAAATAAATTAATTTTGCTTGTTTCATTTAAGATTTTCATAGATAGGAAAAACTATATCCAGCTGACCCAAAAGCTCTTAGTTCTTACATCCTTCCTCAAATACTTAAATGCTCAAATGCTTAAATACTGCTTCTAGTTGCTGTTGCACAGTATGTCGTGATGAAATTAGACTATTCCTTTTCATATATTAGCACGTTTTGCATACATGTAGTATCTCTCCATATAATTTCATGCTTATGCATCTTTCTAGATATATGTAATGTTATTTTTATCTTTTTATGGCATGGTTTGTGAAACTGTTTCTCCCAGTTGCTTGCTTATAGGAGAATATATTATGCCTGGGAGCCTGGGAGGCAATGACTAAACTGAAACTTGAATGCAAAGCCTTTCTGATCAAATTCTGTTTACACGGGACGTTGTGTCCTTCCTCAAATCACGGGTGACACTCTGGAGCTTTTGTAAAGTGATGCTTCTCTAGTGATAGGCTTTCACACTGCTCTGTGAATGTGTCTGCAATTTTTATGTCAATTTTTAAGCAAATACTGAAGATACTCCTGGTCCTTTATCCAGGCCTATATCAAAGGTATGTAAGATCACTGCATTTTTACTCTCCCAGTATGTAATTTGTAATTAGTATCAAGAATTACATTTCTAAAGAAGTATGCGTTACTATAAATTAAAAACTTGAGTACATTGTTATAAGCAAGATATGAATGCAGCAGAGTTTTTAAATAAAATCTCAGTCAGGAGTACACTGAGGATGATAACAAAAAATGGTATGTTTTTGTTAAGGAGTAGTTCATATGCTTGCTGTCCTGTGATTGGCTTCCTTGCTTGTTATCACAGACCTATGTGGTTATTTTGGAATTATTTTTTTTTTTATTGCTTGCTAGCTACATGGATTATTTTTTAATTATTTTTGGTTTTGGTGTTTTTTTTTAATTTACCTCACTAAATATGCCCCCCTTATCAGATAAGATTCCTGCACTTATTTTCTCTTTATGCTGTGGATTTTAACGAAGCCGAAATGGGAGTTGCTGAAACTTGTAACCATTTTTAGCTATATGCTTGCAGAAGTTTTGAATGCCTTTTCCTGTCATTTTTTTTGTCATGCTAACTTGTTGTTATCTTACAAAAATAAACATTTGTAATAGTAGCTGCCATTGTTAAAGTGGGTGTAGTTACTGTATGCTTGGCCTGTGACTAGATTAGTTGACAGATATCACCAAAAGGTCTCCGTGTTGCACAGGGAGACAGTGCTCTCCCTGTATGGTCCAGAGCACGCTGTATATGTGCAAGGACATTATGTGTGTGAGAGTTGAGGAACTTAAGAGCCTAAGTCTGGGTCTTCATGGTGAGAGCCAGTGACTTTCTGATGATGATAAATATGCTGTCCACTGTGCACCTCCTATAAGTGCATGAAAGGTTCTAATATGTTGCTATAGGGTTGTATTTCTTCACCTAGCACTTATTCAAAGTAGGCATGCAAGGAATTTTTTACTTTATTTCTGCACCCCAGGAAAGCTTGTGGAAATGTTTATTCCTCTTTGGCTTTTGGAGCAAAATTCAACGTATGTGTGAGTCTTCACAGGACAAGGATGTTTTGGGTGTGTCTCTGAGTGTCAGTGAGCAAGACAGGTCTCTTCTTAACAAGGTTTAGTGCTTATTTAGTGCAGCTTATTATTCCTATTAATATGATTTTTTATTATATGATATTAATTCCCAATGTAGCTCAGATTGATAAATATATGGACAAGAAATACGAAAAGAGAAGAAAAAACGAAGTAGAGCATAAGCTTAAAAAAAGAGATTAGATCCAAATAACAAGATCAGATACAGATGAGATACATAAATAAAAAAACAAATTGGGATGATTAGCATACTAGGGTCCTGCTTTATGACTCCTAAGTGCTACTTCAGTGCAACTAGTAGATGACAATAGTAATTTGTTACAATTGTGAGCAGTGTAAGCTAAGAAACAACTATAACCCTGGTGGTGAGAAATAATGATTCACTGCCATGGAAGCATGGCAGTGAAATCATTGTTCAGAAAAGAACATGGGCAAACCTGTCAGACATCTTTCTGGGTCTCTGGTCTCTTTCTTAAGGCCAGAGATTGTTGGGTTTTATAACTTTTTGAATTTAGCTTTAAATCATTTAAAGACTTACTTGTTTTGAAAAGAGTATGTTGGGTTCTCCATTTGCCTTACACACCATTTACTGCCTACCAGTCATTAAGACTTAAAAATTTTTGAGTATGTTATGTTTCTTCAGTAGAAAGAACATGTTTTTAAGCCTTTAATTTTTTATTTGCTTTCTTATGTTGTTTATTTTTATGATAATCTTTTGCTGAGCGAACTTTAAAATTCTCTTTCCAGCGGCAATCTTGGAATACTTGATATGTGCTGATAATTCTGCTGGTTTGAACAGTGCCAGAGTGGTCTAAATTTCCTTTCTCATTTATAACTCCTCCAGAAATTATTTAATAGATACAGATTGTAGCTTTTGAAATTCTACATAGCTCATCCTGTCCAAGTTACTTGTTTGTATGATATCTTATTTCCACCATTCTAATTGGAGGTGGAGAATGTAGTATGCAGTTTTATCTGCTTATCCTCATTATCTTAAGCTGATTCAGAGTATAATTTTTTTGTGTATAAAATATCTGATGTTCTTCTCCATTGGGGTTGGGGGAGTTAAATTGTCTAAAAAATACTTTACCCCGTGCATTATGTGTGGAGATGTTTTACTCTGCTCTGACAGTGATCCAACATGCAATAAGCAATTTCATCTTAAAGTAGGACAGACACTTAACTCAAAGCAGTATGAAAGTTCTCATATACCTAATATATGGACATATAAAAATAATATGCAATGACAACCTTTGTTTTAGGACTTCTGTTTTGGATTTCATCATACTTTTAATCCCATCTTTCTGTTAATAGCTTCAGACTTTTATATCAGAAGGAGCATATCTGTTCTGACCTGACACTTTCCATGTCTTAGCCAATTGCATTTCACCTAATACCCCTGTTTTTGGGTATGACATGCTTAAAGAATCTGAACCCAAAGGTCAGTTTGCGGCCAAAGAGATTAAACTGCATACTACAAGTGAAGAATTTGATTCTGTTAAACAGGGAGTTGACTTAGGTGATATATGACCAAGTAAAAACTTGGTCTTATACTTCAGCAAGAGATAGAGGAGGGTTCTGGTGGGCTAACCTGGGGGTAAAAAAATCCCTTTCCATCACCTACGCTCATTCTGGTCCTTTTCTTTTTAATGACATTACTGCTGTTCTGGGAGTGAGGACCAGTAGTATGTTGCAGCGGGATGGAGGCAGGACTTGTGTACTGTCTTTAGTTGCCATAATGTGAACTGGGCATACGAGATTCTGTTCTCTGTTGGGATACTGAAGTTTGTTGTACAGGAATAAATTTACGAATCTTTGCGTAATCTGTGTTATCACACTTCAGATATATTAGTCCAAACACATAAAACTATGAAAATAATTAAGCTGCACAGTTATTAGCTTTGGGTCTCATGTATCAATATAAATCATCTACTTTCTATAATTTCTATAAACTAATCTCAGTAATGGCATAAGCTTCTAGCTTTATAGAGATAAAACACCAAATTCCCTCAGCAAACCTTTTAGTACGAAAGTGAAGAGTCTGAGAGATCAGGTAGTGTAACTGCTATTTTTACATGTTGAAAACACCACAGCATGTGTATACCTTGATGCATCTGAGTTGGTACTGGGAGACTTAATAACAGCAGGAAGGGTTAGAAAGCCCTAGGAGCTTTTGCAATGCTTGTTTCAGGTGTCTGGTAGCCTTAGGAAACATGCTGAAGAGAAGAAGCCCACTTCATTAGCTTTGTAGCGAGCTTCTGTTGCAAACAGATTGTTATTTCTTGGCTTGTGTTGTAGGATGACTCATTTTCAATGGCTACTGAATACGACCAAAATCTCAATGTATGGTTAGGTGGCTTTAGAGCAAGCAATCCAACCAATGTTTCACATATTCAAAGTAGGTGGGTTTGACTTCATAGGAGCTAGAAAATCCAGGCAGGTAATCTGCCTCTGTAACTTTAGACATACATCTTTGGCGATTGAGCCTTCATTGATGAGGGGATGATCCTTCTTGGTCAGGGCCTGTGAGGTTCCACTGAAGGTGATGGCTCAGTCTGTGGAGTTAGAGCTTTGGCTGTGCATATTGTTCTGTTAGCAGTGAAATAATCTCTTTGACAAATGCATCTTTTGACATACCAGTCTTCAAGAGAGATGCTTGATAAAGTGACTTTACAGGGAGAGAAGACAAGGAATGCATCAAACTGGGACTAAATATTATTACCAAACTAGGAGAGGTATAGGCTCAGTAGTTCTCGTTTTTAGACCCAAATAATCGAATAGTTTTTCTTTCATGTTCTCATATTCTGTACAGAAAAATGCTGGAAGAAATAGGATATGTTTTAGCTTCTAAAGCTTGATGTGAAGGTGCAGTGGCTGTCACCTGATGGTGTTTTCCAGCAGGGGCTCTCACACTGCAGCCTGGGATCCCCAGGGCAGCAGAGGCTCCACAGGAAGCTGCTGGGTGTTATGTTCCTCCGTTTAATTACATCTGGGCACCATTTATGCTGCTTCTGTATTTATATAACATATAAATGTATTTATAGTGTATGTTTCAAAGTATAGGTAGAAGGTAGAAGTTTATTTGAGGTAAACAGAAGGGTGTTTCTAATACAGAATGGTTGTTAGTGATTCATCTAAATGACATAAGAAAGTGGCAATTTTCTAATGTGAGTGAAAGCCAAACAGAGGATTTAGAGTGCCACTCAATATATATACTCCTTGTGAGCTTCAGTGGATGGTGTGTTGGCGAAATGAAGAGAGGCTATGTTATACTGAAGGAAAGATGGTGGAGAGCTATTGGAGAAGCTGAGGCAGCTATGAAAAAGAAACGTGATTATTGTTTTCCCTTTTGTGTTTGTCAGGTGCTCTTAACAGAAGAATAGAACTTAAATTCACACTTACAGCATTTTGCTAAAATCTTTGTAACTGTTTTAGGAAGCCAGATTCATTAGTCTCTGAAGTAGTGTGTTCAATGCTGTCTTTAAGTGGCAGTTGCTGCCACTTAGTACCAGGTTGAGAAAATTCCATGTTAAGTTTTTCATTTTAATAGAATGTGCCATACATGGTCTTTTGCTTTGTTAGGATGGACACAAACGGTTAGATGATAGATGCTAGCAGCAGTGGATCAGGAGGAGAAGTAATGGGAGACTGGCGGGAGGACAGACCATGCCTTGCCCACCTTGATCTTACTTTTTTTACTGATCTTGATGTTATCAACAGTACTTAATGGTAAAAAAACTGTGAGCACTACTGGAACTGTTAGTGGCAAGAAATTGTCTAAAACGCTAATAGCTGGCATTCTCAACTCAAGGAATGGCTAGCTCTTTTTCTCCCTGCTCTGCACTGAGCGCTGCTAGCAGCTGACTAGCCCAGTGTTCTTGGGACCTGTTGAGGTTTGGGTTGCACTTAGCTGGGTGCTCATATTTTTAATTCTTGCTTAAGTTCCCCAAAATGAGCTCTGTACATCCCATCTAAGCTCGCCCCCAGTATTGATTGTCACCATATATAGCATTTGCACTGAGCAGAATATATAATTTCTCCAATATTCGTTCCGTCTCATTTGGTGCTTTTCCATTGAACCCTGGGCTCTTCTCCTCACAACCTGTTGTTAAATGCATTGATTGTTCTGGTAGAGCTGCTGTGTGACCACTTTTGTTCATGAATGTTTTCTATGGTCATCCATGGTTTGACCACTAACGGTGTACAAGTTACCTTTGCTAACTTGCTTCAGACAAATGTAAAAAAAAAAAAACAACAGGAAAACTTTTTTCCTCCTTATGACTGAGTATTTGTGGATATAGCAGACAGAGCTTCTCTCCTCTTGGTGAATTGACTCCTTCCTATTTCAGAACTTGCCTTTTTTGTTTTTTCCAGCTGCAAATAAAATATGGTCCAGTGTGGCTATTGGATAACGCCGTTTGCCTAAGTAAGACAGCAGAGAAGTCAAGACATCTAACTGTTTCTAAACATTGAGAAGCACAGGAAAATTAATTGGAGCTATGATTCAGCTTTCATATACAATTATATGTACTTTGTAAGAAAAACTCTTAAGAGAATTAAATTCACTGAGCTATTAAGAAGTAAATCTTGCTTGTGTATTTCACAATAGCTTGCTAAATAACACCTGTGTTGCATACCTTGTTTTAAAATACTGAATCATTGACCCATAGAGAACAAGTTGTTAATAATCTAACCATTCAGTTACTGTTTGCAAGTCTTCAAAATTAAGACACAGAAACAATGTTTTGTCTTCTCTATTGCACAAGATGTTGCAGTATACTGTTTCCATGCATTACATTAATCTTACTTTATTTAGTTTTATAGTTCATGAAGCAAATAATCCAAAGTGAATAATGCAATTAATGTGCTGACCACTGAGCTTATGCATTAAAAAATGGTAGTCATCACACTGTAGAGCTTGCTCAGTACTTTAGAGTTACCATTTAGATCCATTTCTTTGGAATTTATTGACTAATAATATAGGAGCTGGTTTAAAACTACTAATAAAAATAATTTAAAAGATCCTTAATGCTGCCTTTTTGGGGGCCAAAGTTTAAAACTTATTTGGAAAAAAAACCTTGTATATTTTTTTTGCTCGATTCATGAAAAGCTGAAAAGACCAAAATGCTCTCTTCCTGATGAAGCAGGGGGATGGGTTGTTGAGAAATCTGAGGCTCCCTGGTCCAAGCTAGCACATTCTCTGAGATTTGTTTTTCAGCCTACTCCTTAGCTTCATCACTGCTGTTCAAATAAAGCACCACCTGGCAGTCACTTAAGCACATTGTTACCTTGACTCATGAATAGGTTTTGCTGTATGAAGATCAGAATGCTCTGTACCCTGCAGCATAAAGTCCTTGGTGGAATATGCTCTGGACTTCTTGGTTTTATTTTTTGATGAGGTGCAGTGATATGGAGACTGGCAACCTAGCCATTGCATTTAGGAAAACTTCAGCTTGCCTGGAATAGATGAGGAGGTTTGCTTTAGATTAAAAAAATAATTCAAAAACACTGCAGGTTTAGGGCCACAAAAGGAGGATGTCTGCCATATGCAGGAGCTTTGTGCAGTCACAGGAGAAACGTTTTTTCTACAGACCCAACAGTATAAGAATAGTTGATAAATATTTTAGCCAAGCTTGAGTTAAAATAAGAAGTTTTCTTGAGCACTTCAGAAACCATGCATTCTCTCGCTCTCTGTCTCTCTCCATACATATATATATATATAAAAAATACTTAAATTCTGCAAAAAGATAACTGTGGTTTACAACGCGAAAAGCTTTCAGACTCAATTAGTCTTTCCCACCTGCATGGAGGAAAAGCACAAGAGTTCTTTGTGCAGGCAAGAGTAGATAGCTTTAGCTGTCACATGAGAGGAAGATAGTTGCTTCTGCTTTTTAGAGAACAAGCACAGATTGTGAAGCCTCTACTGTTGTATTACATTGTTCATGAATTCAAGTCCAAGGGCTTCTAAAAGACTTTTTTTTATATCAGTTGGGAAGTTAATCATGGTTATATGAACAAATGAAATACTGTGTCATTCTTTCACTGCTGGGATAGTGTTTTCTGTCTTGTATACAAAGTATTCATGCAACTGAGATGGTTCATGCCATGGAATAACTAATATAAAAAATAGAGTAACTCTATATTTTTAACTTGCACCTATATTATTTCAGAGCTGTACTATTCTTATGCGAAGATTTTTGTCTTTGAACTGTTTTTTTTTTGACTGAGGTAAAAATGTAAAGTTGGCCCTTTTCACACAATAGTTTTTCCCGTTTTAAACTTCTGGGCACATTCTCTGTTTGGACTTTACCTGCTGCTATAATATCTTTGTTTTTCATTAATTATCACTATTTTTTTTTTCTGCCTCTGTTTTTAAAAAGCAATAGTGTGGAATTCAATGCTGAGACAAAAATAATTTTTATGTCACTTGCGTTAGTTTTGAAGTAAAGCAAGCATTAATGCTTAACCTCTGAAAAAACTCTCATTCTTAGGTGGATTGCGTTTCTATTTATAAACGTTTTAAAGTCTTTAATCACTAGACAGTTCTGAGTGTCTAAAATCGGTTATTAACAGTAGGTTTAGATGTTGCTTGAAAGAAAATGGATTTTGTTTACAGTATCCATCTGCTTATTACGTTTCATCGCTGAACAGGAAGAGTTATTTCCTGCCTCAGAATACTTTGTTTCCTTTGTCTTTACAATGAGGGAAAAAAAACCCACAGGAGTACTCCTGACCAGCAAAAACTTCTCATTTTTCTAAGCGGGGTTTGTGATAAATGAACCTTAGTAGTACAATGTTGATAAAGATAGGAATTTTAATTTTAACATCATCTTATTGCAATGAATGTTACAGGGAAGAAGTTGTAGGTCATCATACAGTTCATAAATGTAGTTTTAACTGCATAGCTAAAGGTTTTAGAAGCTGAAGACTGCATGCGTGAAAGCAGTGGTTGTAACAAAATTATTATATAGCCTTGTTTTTCACTTTATATTGTGATTTTACTTTTGAGATACAATTTCATTCTGACAGTTGACTTAATCAAGCTTGCTTATTGTTAAAGACGGCTAACTTCAAGAAGATGGGTGGGGATCGTGTGCTGCTGCTTAAGAATGTGGTTTTCTTGGTGATTTAGCAGATAGCTCAACAGAATCAGGAAATCTTCCAGACTGTTCATATTTGGTTTTCAGTGTCTGACAGTATTTTTTGCTTTTTTGTTGTTGCCAGCAATCACAAGCAACTACTTTGCTGTAGGTCAAAACAGTACAAGCCCAGATGGATTGCACTTTCATTTTACAGATATGAACTTGCTGTGAGTTTTGCTATAATTATAGCTGACTGGAAGAGTTTTTGAGTCGTAAGTCACTCAGAAAGCAACTCTCAAGGCCACCAGCCTTACTTTCATGACTTCTGTGCCTAGTTTAAACATACTTGCTGTGTATTAGTTTACAAGTCCTCTTTTTTGAGGCACTACATACATAATTTCATGCTTCTGCATCCTATGAAGATGGAAAACTTTAACCATTAATTTATATTCATTTTGTAAATTGTTTTAAAATAGAAATTGCAAGCTTTGAATGCCAAGGAATGCACGAACCATCACAACACTTATGAAACCTTTGGTGAATGACATGACATATAGGGTAGTTTTTGTATTGGTCTGATATTTGCGAAGATCTTCCTTTTTTTACTGGATGTCCAATGTTACTAGCAGCACACACATCTTAAAGAAATAGTCTTCAGAACAGGTATGCTGCAAATGAGACTAGCAAATTAGTCATAACTCTTAAAAGGCTTGCTGCAGTCAGTTGAAAGTACTGTCTTAGCAGCTATGTTGTAAAGAGAGGGAGAATAGGATGGCAAAAAGTTTAAGAATGCTGTGGTATTATACTTTAACTAAAATTAATTGTGTTTATGACATCTTTTTTTTTTTTGCTGTAGTCGTGACATGGAGAATAAAGAAACCCTCAGGGGGTTGCAGAAGATGGATGACCGCCCAGAAGAGCGCATGATCAGGGAGAAGCTCAAGGCAACGTGTATGCCAGCGTGGAAGCATGAATGGCTGGAAAGAAGAAGCAGGAGAGGCCCTGTGGTAAGTGGCACTGATGAAAGGGCAATATCTGTAACAGCTGTTACAAATAAAAATCCCTTAAACTTCTTTCTACTAGAAACCTCTTTTTCTTAACAATTTGCATACTCTTAATCATGGTCCTGCTGTTCATTTTTTTTATGAGCTATTTAACAGGAAACTGTGGCTGATTTTCTGAAATGTATGCATTTACTAAGCTTTATTTTTAAGAAAAAGGCATATGGCTATGGTGCTGATTTGTGTTGTATAAAATAATACCGTGACAACACTGCCCTCTAATGTCAACAACAAAAGTAGCTCCTGTTCGTTAGGTTCGTTAGGTAAAAACTTTTGAGTGCAAATCTGCACTATAGTGCTTTGTACTCCCTTGATTCTTATGGGTTTCATGACTTCGCTTTTCCTTAGTTTGAAAATGTTAAAGTTTTCTATGTATTGTAACAGAAGTATATGGAATTTTTTCTATATGAAAAAATAAACTGCAATCTTAATAGAACCAGAATAAAACAAAGCTGAGTAACTTCACACAAGTCTCAACTCTGCTAAACTTTGAATGCCTGAGTATTCTATTAGCCTTTTGGGTAATGCTTTTGTATAAATGGCTCAGAAGCAGTTTTAAGAATTTGTGAGCAGATCAAACTTGAAACTTATTAAACATAGTTACAATTCTATTCAGTATAATGCTTGTTAATTAATAGCCAGTAGTTACCTATAAGTGTGGTTGCATTGGTCGATGTACGCCCATGTACGCCTTGGTGGGAGTGCTAATTTAAAGCTAAGATCATCTGATGCAGTAAACAAGTCTTTGGGGACAGCTTTTCTAGAACAGAAACAAGAGGGTTCTGTTGGTAATTTTCTGTCATGAGAAAGAACATTGAAAATACTTACAAGTGCACCAAAAAAGCAATACCTCAAAGGGTCAAATAACACAAAACAGTTCTTACTTTAAAAATTTTTAAATGCATCTTGGTTACTGCATAGCTTGAAGTTGTTTCCCTGTTCAGCCCACTTCCCTTGAGGTTTCTGGGTTTTTTAATACAACTTTCGATGTTTTAGATTCTCAATTTACTACCATTTCACATTTTAAATGTTTTCAAGCACTAGCCACTGGTAACTAACTTGTCCATAGGCACATGAATTTGCATTCTGACCTTTCAGGAATGAAAAAGCATTTCAGTAATCAGTAGGAGGAAAAAAAAGATTGCACTGTGTTTTATACTTCTCCTTTATCCTATTCACTTTCATAATCAGATAGCCGTAAATTTTAAAAACAATAGCAACAAAGGTTTCTGAAAAGTTCAGGTTTGCAATACATTAAATAGGGTGACTTCTTAAAGTAAAATGAACAGAGCTTGGATCAAGGCTGTAAATGCAGATTTTTCTTCTCTTAGGCAGTGCCTAACTGCTAGACCACAACCTCCTCATTGTCCTCTTCTCCCTGTAGCCCGCTGAAACAGAAATGCATTTCTGGGTAGTGGAATAGCTTCAGTTGGATGAGTTAAAGCTTCAGCTTAAAATAGCATTTGACCTTGTGGATGCAGTCCAAGTCATTAGGTAGAAAAGCACTGAGTCCGGATGTCTCTTCCTCCTCATACCCCGAGCAGGGAAAGCCCCTTCCATTTAATTTTTTTTTTTTTGCCTAAATCAGAGACCTCTGGAACTTTCTAGGAGAGGTCTGCTCAGTTAATCTGAAGTGTTACTTGGAGCTTCCTTCCAGCTTCCAGTCAAGTCTCTAAGACTTGGAGAAATGTAGAACTAAAAACTGAATCTGCCTGCTGTGACTGCTTTTAATTTGATTCCCAGGGGGCCTTACTTTTCTCATGCATTATGTGGGTCTGAGAGGCAGGCAGCTGAAAGTTGTCTTGAAACATTCCATACCTCAGTGTCAAAATTCAGTGTTCATGCAACAAAGCACTGTATTGGAACTGTATATACTCTGCTCAAGCACACGTATCTATTCATGTTGCACAGCACTGTGCACAGTGATGAGCTCAGATACCAAATGTGGTGTAGTGGTTTTACTTGTATGGCAGGCAGAAAACCCAGCTGTGGTTCTTATAGGGTGCACACCCTCATTTTGCTGCATTGTCTCCACATTTAAAGTAATTTTTGCTTTGCAACAAGTGTTGTGCTGGAGATATAGCAACCATAGTATTTCTCAACTGATACCTACTGTATATAATAGATGGATCCAACCTTATAGCTCTAAATAAACAGTCTGTACCTGCAGAAAAAAAAAATATTTTGGCTCCTACTGTCCAAATGGAGGAACTGCTGCCCTTTGAGATAACATGAATGACAAGTACAGAAGTACTTTGGGAATCAAATTAGTTGCTGCCACAACTAACTTAAGCAGCACAAGTGGACAGGAAAAAAAGGTTCTTCCTCTTGTGTTGCATATAGATTAACAGAGTAACTCCTATTAGATGTTAATATTAGGACCTAGGGAATATGCAAAATTCAGATGTCTGGATAATGGCTTAACTATATAATGCTACCAAAACAAGTTTTGATGAATTTGTTCTGCTTTATTGTAAAATGATCAATTCATAATTCTAACACATGGTTTAATTCCTGCAAGGTGGTGAAACCTATTCCCGCGAAAGTAGATGGATCAGAAATGAACAAACTCTCTCTAGAACCTCAAGCTGAAGGACAAAGCACTGCTTCTTCACCGACACAGAAAGGAAGACGTAGTCCTTCTCCTAGTAGCTCCTCTTCATCATCTTCTAGGACAGTTAAATCTGAATCACCGGGTGTTAGAAGAAAAAGAGTATCTCCAGTGCCTGTGAGTTGCAAGCTATGATGTAATTTTAATATGGCTAGATCTCCAATCTTCTGCTTATAGAGGCAATTAATACTCCCTGTGTAGGGCAGGATGCTGATACAAAAGGGTTATGACAGGATATCACTTGAATGAGATATGCGTTTCTCATGTGTGGAACTTTATTCTCTGCTCTTAGGTATGTGTTTCCTTTTAATTCAGTCATGCTTTCAATTTTTATTTCTAGGAAATAAATGAAGAAATACAGATACTCAGTTGTGAAGACATGTATGTTCTCTTAGCTTGATTTGCACAAAAATGGTGCTAGTAGTTTGGGTTTTTCCTGTGGTTTTGCATGTCAGTTCTCCAAGTAGGTATCTGTCCTGGTTTGAGGTAAAACAGAACCAATTTTCTGATTTGTAATTTTACTTTTTAGCTGGGCCTCTTCTAACTGACTAAAGTCTGAAATTAACAGCATATTGTTCAGAAACTGTTCGCTCTCAGAGTGATAAGACCTGATTATACCAAGGAATGGTATGCACAGAGGCTCTTGCTTATACTTACTGCTGTAACAACCAAGGTCAGCTAACTTTGCTTTTTGCCCGTTAGAGGGTCGGAAGCGGAGAAGCGTAGAGGGGTCCCACCTGCAGGGAGGAGCAGACGGGACAGGTGACCCAAAACTGATCAACAGGGTATTCCATCCCATCTGCATCACGCTCAGTATAAAAGCTAAGGGATCAAAGGGGCAAGGCGGCTCTGGCTCACTTTTTCTTCAATGGCTGACGTCTGAGGAGGACCCTGTCTGTTCGTCTGCCTTTGATCCCGATCTGAGCATTCCTGACTCTAGTTCTGGAATTCAGCTCCTGTCCATCGCTGACTCCAGTCTGGGACTTTCTTTGTGTCTGCTGGCGACGCGATCGTCATCCTGGGAGCTGGATACGGTTTTGCATATATTGTATACTTTTTTAAATTTTATTTTATTCTGTTATTTACTATTTTCTTATTTATTATTTTCATTAAAGTAGTTTAGTTCTTTTTCTAAACTCATAAATCTCCTTATCGCTTCCTCTCCTGTCTGAGGAGAGAGGGGGGCTAGGGCCATCTGTCGTTCTGATTGGTCAATCCGGCCAAAACTATGACAGTATCTTCTGTTGGGGATATGATTGTTGACCAGATTAAGATTCCTGCAGAAAAGCATTACTGGTATGCTCTTTGTGATCCACTATTTCAGAACTGATCTTCATATACTGATTAGGGAAGATTCAGGTGTGTGCATTGTTAGAAAACTAAATTCTCTATCATTACACTTGAGAAGATCTGGAATAGAATGTTTTGAGCAACAGTAACTGGCTTCATTAAAGATGATCAATAGTGTAATATTTTGAGCAATAGTATCTAACAGGTTTGCTAGTTATAAAAATGCTTATCCACAGTTAAGCTTCAGTTGACTTGTCTACAACTTCACAGTCAATTAGAATCATAGAATAGGTTGAGTTGGGAGGGACCTTTAAAGGTCATCTAGTCCAACCTCCCCTTCAGGGACATCTTCAACTAGATCAGGTTGCTCAGAGCCCCATCCAAACTGACCCTGAACACCTCCAGGGATGGGGCATCTACCACCTCTCTGCACAACCTGTGCCAGTGTTTCATCAACTTTGTTGTAAAAAATGTTGTCCTTATATCTAAATTTGCTTCTTTTAGCTTGAAAGCCACTACCCCTTGTCCTGTCGCAGCTGACCCTGCTGCAAAGTTTGTCACCATCTTTCCTGTAGGCTCCCTTTAAGTACTGAAAGGCCACAATAAGGTCTCCCCAGCGCCTGTTCTTCTTCAGGCTGAACATCCCCAACTCTCTCAGCTTGTCCTCGTAGGAGAGGTGCTCCAGCCCTCTGATCATTTTTGTGGCCCTCCTCTGGACCTGCTCCAGAAGGTCCATGTCTTTCCTGTGCCGTGGGCTCCAGAGCTGGATGCAGTACTCCAGGTAGGGTCACCTCCCTTGACCTGCTGGCCACAATTCTTTTGATGCAGCCCACTGTACGGTTGGCTTTCTGGGCTGCGAGCACATGTTGCCGACTCATGTCCAGCTTTTCATCCACTAGTACTTCCAAGTCCTTCGCAGCAGGGCTGCTCTCAATGCCTTCATCCCTCAGCTCCCAACCCACATGCAGGACCTTGCATTTGGTCTTGATGAACCTCATGAGGTTCACAGGGGCCCACTTCTCAAGCCTGTCCAGGTCCTTCTGGATGGCATCCCATCCGTCAGGTGTGTCAACCGCACCACTCTGCTCGGTGTTGTCTGCAAACTTGCTGAAGGTGCATTCAATCCCACTGTCACAGATCAGTGTCATTGATGAAGATACTGAACAGTACTGGTCCCAGTAGAGAGCCCTGAGGGACACCACTTGCCACTGATCTCCATCTGAACATTGAGCCCTTGACCACTACTTTCTGGATGCGACCATCCAGCCAGTTCCTCACCCACTGAACCGCCCACCCATCAAATCCATATCTGTTAAGTTTAGCCAGCAAGATGTTGCAGGGAACCATATGAAAGGCCTTACAGAACTCCAGACAGACAACATCCGTAGCTCTTCCCTTGTCCACTGATGTAGTCACTCCACCATAGAAAGCCATCAGGTTGATCAGGCAGGACTTGCCCTTGGTGAAGCCATGCTGGTTGTCTCAAATCACCTCCCTGTCCTCCATCTGCCTTAGCATAGCTTCTAGGAGGATCTGTTTCATGATCTTCCCAAGCACAGAGGTGAGGCTGACAGGTCAGTAGTTCCCAGAGTCCTCCATCCTACCCTTTTTAAAAACGGGTGCAATGTTTCCCTTTTTCCAGTCACCGAGGACTTCACCTGACCGCAATGACTTTTCAAATATCATGGAGAGTGGCTTGGCAACTGCATCAGCCATTAGAGTAAGAATAAGATCTATTGCTTTTATTGTCCCATTGCTCTAAACAAAATTTCCAGTATCAATTAAAATATGTACTGCCATTTCTGTGAACCAGGGACGAATATCACAAGTTACAGCACAGCGCCTTTCCTCTTGACAAGAGAAATTTAAAGATTAAAAAGAAAAAAACAAAACCAAACCACAACAACCCACCAAACTATCTAATTTAGCCTTCGATCCATTTTCACTTGATTGTTTTTCTTTGTTTTATAGTGACCTCTCACATGAAAAACATTAGGAGTTCACGCTGTCTTTTACTTAACTGATGCCAGTGAGTCAATTGTAACCTGCATCATAACATAAAACTCAAAGTGGATATAAATCAAAGCAGAATATTTTAAATCGGAGAGGGCCATTAATGCATCTCATAATGTTAGAAATGTGAAGAATTTAAATCAAGACAATTTTAATCAAAGGCTTGGGCCATTGAATTTTTCATCATGGGGAAACAAACAAAAAAACCCCCTATCCTAAGCTGAAAGTTGGTTTAATTGTGCAAAGGACAGGAAGCTGTATCCTTCTCTTTGGAATTTCTTAAACTTTGTACTTCGTTGACCGTATATTCCCTTTTATGACAGTAGTCATAATATTTCTTTGTTTATGAATTATATTAGAGTTATAACCTTATGTAATAATTTCCTGCATTGAGTCACAAGTCTGATTATCTTCTGATTGAATTATACTTGATAATTCAGTAGTAATATGGTAAGGCGACCAATGAAGACTTGAAAATAGAAGCAATTTAAAAGACTGCTTTTCTTTCATAAAGTCAGACAAAATTTCAGTTAAAAACAATTCAGTTTTTCTTCTGCCCTTGACTTTTGGGCATGGAAGAAAAGAATCCTTCAAAAGTCGTATAGTCCAAGCAGGCTGTAGTAGTTTGAGGTTTTGGGGACTCTCTTATTCTGTGTTGTTTGGAAGAAAAAGCAAACAACCAACCCCAAAGAGCACCACTTAATTAAACTTACTATTGTCTTGGAAATGCTTATGATGGAACTGCTTATGTAGTTTCAGAGTGGACGAATAACACCACCTCGACGAGCCCCATCTCCAGATGGCTTCTCTCCATACAGCCCTGAGGAAACAAATCGTCGTGTCAACAAAGTTATGCGAGCCAGGCTGTACTTGCTGCAGCAGATAGGACCCAACTCTTTCTTAATTGGAGGAGACAGCCCTGATAATAAATATAGAGTGTTTATTGGGCCTCAGGTAGAGAACATTTTTGTGTTGTCTGTACCTTTAATTTATTAGTTTATAGTTGATTTTAGAAAACTGTTCAAAACGAAATTAGATCAAGTTAGTCTCCAATCTATGATAACGGTTCTATAAAGTAATGTTTAAAAGTTGTAATTTGTGTTCATATAATATAATTATCAGCTTGTATTTTGTTAAATATGTAGCAACTATATTAGTTTTGTCTAAAGTTTCTTTTAAAAAAAAAAAAAGACTCTAGTTTGGAAGTAATTACTGTTGTCTTGTTTATTTCTCATTCCTAGAAGTGGCTCTGAATTATACATGTTAAGTATTTTTGGCTAAAATTTGGCCACTTTATTTTCCTAGTTTCTCATTCTGAAACAATTTATTTCCTCTATTCATGTGATATATATAAAAATGACAAGCACATGACATAATTCCTTTACTGGTATGTTAATTTCATTAATGCCTATAGCGAGGTCCTTTTCATAGACTTTCATAGTACTAACGTGAGGCTGCACTGGGGAACATCTAGTGTTTTGAGTAAACAGAAGCATCTTATTTAAGTTTGATTGTTGTCATGTTATGAATAGATGATGATTATATGCATAAATTCCTTCTAGTATGAAATGAAGCAACCACTTAAGTTGATTTTAAAAAAATTTTTAAATGGGGAAAAAAGTGAATTCAAAACTGGTGTAATAATTGCCTGCTTTTCCATATTTATTCCTGAATAATATTTTTGGAATTCTCATTTTCTGTAAGGCCATGTAAGAAGATGTATAAGCCTTATATATGTCATATATTTTGTGTAAACTACTTTTTTGGGGGAGAGGGGCAAGTACATGTTCTATAATGCACTTAAATGTGGAAAAATTATCTATGTAATTATCAATTCAGTAGAGCCTTAGCATATACTTTTCTTTGCAGACTTGTAGCTGTGGCCGTGGGACATTTTGTATTCATCTGCTGTTTGTTATGCTGCGGGTGTTCCAGCTTGAACCCTCAGACCCAATGCTCTGGAGAAAGACACTGAAGAACTTTGAGGTAATCAATTTCTAATAAACCTAATAGCAGATCTAAATTACACCCTGGTTAAAAGTCTTTAGGACATGTTCTTAAAAATGCTGAAAACTGTTGCTTTTCAAAGCAGCAAGAATATGCTTTTAATTATATCTTTACTTCAGTCTCAAGAGCTCTGTAAGTAGAAAAAAAATAGCTGCAAATAAAAGAAACTAAAAAAATAGTAGAGAGCTGTAGTGATTCAAATCTTGGATTTTCTACTCAAATTTGTATATCTGTCTCACTGATTAACTGAAAGGCAAACAGAACAAGGGTCTTCAGAAGTAAATGTGTGTATACTTAAAGCTGTTTATTTCAATAAGGAAACTTAAGTTTGTGTTGTAAAGTGTTTCTTTTTATCAGTAAGACTTCTGAAATTCCTGCTGCTGCTACTGCTAATGCATTATTGTGAAGGTGAATAGATCTTTTTTTAGCAGTAGTTAAACTTCAGTAATATTACTTTTAATTACAAGCTATTCATAGCATAAATACGACTGTTGCTATTTTTTTTCTGATGTTAGGTTGAGAGTTTGTTCCAGAAATATCACAGTAGGCGTAGCTCGAGGATCAAAGCTCCATCTCGTAACACCATCCAGAAGTTTGTCTCACGCATGTCAAATTCTCATACATTGTCATCATCTAGTACTTCTACATCTAGTTCAGAAAACAGGTTAGTATTTTTCTAAAGGAATTAAAAGCTTTATTGTGTAGTTTTCTTCTAATTTTGGAGGTTTAGAATCACCTACATTCTTTTTGTTTAAAGCTGCTTTCATTTCAAGCCATGTTAAGTCTCTGTATTTGCAAACAATTGAGTCAAGGATACATTAGTTGCCAAGTGGGCATATTTGCTTTATAACTTCTTTGAAAAATGTTGAGTTGTGAAAAGAATTTTTTTGACCCTTTATGAATTTGGGAAACAAACTTTTGAAATATAAGTGCAAGACTGAAGCATAATTTTTATTAACTTTGGAAACCTATTTGTGTGTATTTGTTCAAATATAGCACTTCTGCAAATGTTGATGAATTAAGAAACATGATTTTTCTTTTTCTCTTGTCCAACTTGGGAGAAATTACTGTTCCTATGAGAAAATACTGAAAATTTTTTGGGTAAATGCATTCTGTGTAACCATACTTTAAAAAATATATATATAAACATAAGTAAGCATATATTTAAAAAAACACTTCACGTAAAATGGGTGATTAAATTATTTTAAGGGCACTATTTAAGTATTATGATTTTTATAGTATATACAGTATAAAATGATGCCTTATTTATCACTTTTAAGTGATGCTTGATTCTTTGATTATTTTTTTTCCCCTGACTTTTACTACTTGAGTGCTTTTGCGTGTTGTTTTCCTTGAATTTGAAAAGACATCAGTTAATTTTTTAAACAGGTGATTTGTGCATGCCTTAGTGGGTGAACTAGACACCCTCTAGAGAGGTCAAACCACAGAAGCCAACCTAAACTGAGCGTTTCTTTTGTGGAAAGTGTAACCTAACTTAATGAATACCTTGATATTTTACTTTGTGATAATAAGCATATAGCTAGATGAATATGTTCAGACACGTTTATAATTCTGATGTCCAGATTGTGACCTTAGTTCCCCATCATCTGTTACTTATTTTTCCAAATTCTGTCACTGTAAGTAAGTTGCATAAACAAAGCAGTCAAATACGTAATCTAGTCTAGAACTACTTATCTGGCAAGACAGTTCCTTTAATGTGGATACCTTATGTAGGAGAATTTTTTTTTTTTTCATAGAATTGGCTTCACTGGATGGTGAACTTCACTGCATTAGTTCTCATTTTTTTTTTACAGGATGAAAGGTTTTTCAATTGGTTGGCAGTATACCTGATGATTAGTTCCTAGCATTACTAGTTCAGTCAGATAAGTTGCTATTTTGTGCAAGTCTATCTTGGATGATATAAGTATTGGAAAACACTGAGCATTAGATTCATTTGAGATGAGGTTTACTCAGTTCTGATAATCACTGTGACTTACATAAATTTTTGGTTTACTACTAGTTCTTCAAAAATAAGTTTTAAACTAATATGTGTTTCTATATGTGTCACGGAGATTAATTTTTCACTGTAAATTTATTTCTGTGGATTTTTCAAGGACAAAAAATAGTGTCAACCATTTGCAAGGAAATAGAAGTGAATATTGTGTATAGAAATAATGTATATACAAATTAATTTTATTTTAAAAATATATTCTTGGTGAACAAATATAGGGTTCCTGCAAACTTTTAGACATACACCAACTGTAACTTAAATAAATAACTTAAATTTTTGCTATGAATGGTAAGAGTTTTGCACATTTAAACAATACTATAGAAGATTAAAATCTGTGTTTTTCAGTATGTGTTGTTTAAGTTCAGAATAATTTTTCTGGTGAAATCTCTGGTTATATCCATTTAAAAATTAAGGTGGAGGTAAATAAAATGGAAGCAACATATAAAATAGGGAAAATGTTTTTTTAAAAATCTACATGTGACATGTACCTGTGTTAGTGTTCATGTGAATCTGTTGCATCTGTTTCTGTTAGTGGCAGAAAATTCATGAGTGGCTGTTATCTTCTGTTGATTTTTTCAGTTATACATATGTTCATCAAATGGTCTTTACAGTTTCCTGTAATGGGCTAAAGACTACTTTGTGACTCAGTACTCTGAAAGGAGTGTGATGAAGAAAAAAATGTGGATAGCTTTCAAAATAAAAAAACCTCTTAGTTTTTCAAAACCAAATAATAAGTAAAAAAGCAAAGGTTGGTTTGTTTAAAGACGCTTTAGGAGGAAAAATGTTGTAAGTTTGGGCCTTTCAATCTCTAGTTGCTATCTGACCTAGTTTGAAAAGATGTCATGCATTTTGTGACCTTCCCTTTCATTTCAACAAAGTGTTGTCTGTACTCTGTGCTTCTAAAAATTTGGTTGCTTACTAATTCTGACCAAGGTTTAGGAGAACGATTCATGAATAGCCTATAGTTACTCAGAAGTGAGTGTTCCAAACTGGAAGTGAATATTTTTTTTTTCCACTGTTAAAGCCTGTTCTGACTCTTATATGCCACTTTTACAATCACAAATATCTATTTTTATAGTATGAAGGATGAAGAAGAACAGATGTGCCCCATTTGTTTGTTAGGCATGCTGGACGAAGAGAGCCTAACTGTGTGTGAAGATGGCTGCAGGAACAAATTACACCACCACTGCATGTCAATATGTATGTTGTCATCTTTGTCTTGTTCTTTTGGCTTTAAATATGGGAAAGTATTGTAACTTGGTGTGTTCTCGCCAGGTGTTTTCTTTGTTTTAAAAGTAAAAGAAAAAAAAATCAAAAAACCCCAAAACCAACCAACCAAACAGAAGCCTGTTCTTAAGTGACGACTGGTAGCTCGTTGTAAGAGTTTGGTATCATTTTGCTATAATTGATATGCCTTATTTTATCAGTTATTCACAAATAAAGTTTGTAATTTGATGCTTTGAGAAAGAAGTTAACTGCAGGGCTAGAGGTTTGAGCCTCTTTTACCTGAGTGAAAAGATTATGTCCAATTAGAGCAAGTTTAAGAACTGAATTTTAGCCCACTGTGACTTGTCATTAGAATGCGTGAAATTCATCTTCTATTAGCTAGGATTATATAGTGAATTATAGGGTATATTTTCATACTATATTAAATAAAGTAAATAAATAGTTAATAGTTTGCTTTAACAACTAAAATTCCATCTCCCATATTGTAATACTTTGGAAAAAGTATTGCCTATGTTTGAGGTACAAAAGGAACTGCATTTCAGTTCATAACTTTTAATATTAATGGTAGTGCTAAACTGAAGCATTTCTGCATGGAAAAAAAATATGTTTAAATGGCCGTATTTATCAGGCTGCTGCAAATGGCTCAGTTCAGAAGCATTTATCCTGAAACTAACATTATTCAGTAAAACTTAGAAATAGTAATGCCATATTCTGGTTTTATACACTGTAAAACAGAAGTGCCTATTATCCTGTTGCTGTCTTCCAGGGGCAGAAGAATGCAGAAGAAACAGAGAGCCACTTATCTGTCCTCTTTGTAGATCTAAATGGAGATCTCATGATTTCTATAGGTAAGGATTCAGTCTGTGTATAACAAACCATCTGTTGCCGGATCCTTAGTTGATGTTCCTGAATATGCTGAAGTATTTACTTCAGTAAATGTTTCATTTGTTAATCCATGTCATTTGTTGTTAATGTGTAGTCATGAATTGCCAAGTCCTGTGGATTCCTCTGTTCTCCGTGTGGTTCAGCAACAAACTCAGCAGCAATCTACAGCTGGATCACAGAGAAGAACCCAAGAGAGCAATTTTAACCTTACTCATTATGGGGTCCAGCAGATCCCTTCTGCCTATAAAGACTTAGCTGAGCCATGGATTCAGGTAATTTTATTTTGTAAAAGAAGCATCAAATGTAAAAACTGATTTTGAACTGTTTTGCTGGACTTGTCAGACCAACAATTCAGAAGTGTATTCTGAATCCCATCAGCTTCATGGTTTATTATTATTGGAAAGAATATTTAACTTGAATCAAAAGAGAAGTCTTTTCCAGTCTTGTTTTAACTGAGGTTTCAGGTTTTTTTACTTCATCTCGGGCCTCATATTAAAGGTCGATGTAATAAAATGTAGTGTTCTTAATGCTAGTTTTGATTGTGCAAGTGTCACATAAATACAAAGCTGGGATTTATTGTTACCCAAGTTGTGTTGCAGGAGCCAAATGAACTAAATAACCTGTAGAGTGTAGGGGTGGGTTCAACTGAGCAGGGGTCATGTGCTTTGAAGTGGGAGAATTTGTATTGCCTCTATTTCTGCTGTAATCTTTGTCTGGTGTAGCTGGACCTTGGTTTCAGGGCTGTTTGTATCAATGTCTAGAAACAAACTCTGTACTGAATAATTAAAACTCAAAGTGAATGAAAACATCCATACAGTCATCCTCCCTCTTCTCTTAAGAGTTTTTGGAGAACCAATGACTTCTCATTTATGATGTTTCATTTCTACTGCAGAATCTTTCTGGCACATTTTTGCCTTTTTAAAGTGATTTTTCACCAGAAGCATTTTTTTTTGCTGTTTTTGATTGCTCTTCTTAGGTAATTAAGTTACAGTATTATTCAGTTTGACTCCTGAAATGTTGCTTTTTCCTTGGCAGGTATTTGGAATGGAGTTAGTTGGCTGCTTGTTTTCTCGCAACTGGAATATACGAGAGATGGCGCTTAGACGTCTTTCCCATGATGTTAGTGGTGCTCTATTACTGGCTAATGGTGAAAGCACTGGAAATTCTGGAAGTAGCAATGGAAACAACACAAATGCTGGAGCTCTGGGAGCAGCTAGTGGGTCATCTCAGACCAGTATCTCAGGAGATGTGGTGGTGGAATCCTGCTGCAGTGTGCTGTCCATGGTCTGTGCAGACCCTGTCTACAAAGTGTATGTTGCTGCTTTAGTAAGTAGTTGTTTACTCGTTGTATTCTAGAAATTTCAAAGTTACACCATTATTAAAGGGGAGGGAAAGGGAGGAGATATATATGAAGTCAGGAATCCTAGTAATTCTTGTTGAGCCCAGCTGATGACTTAGCTTTTAACCATCATCTGAAAGTGGGGTGAACAAAAGTCTCAGCAAGAGTGAAATAGCATGACTCCACTGGCCAAATATAAGGAAATTCTTGCTACAGTGCTAAGTATTAACAGTACTTGTATGACTAGGTTCTTTCCAATCTCAAAGGATACATGACTAATTCTAACAATTAATATGTAGTAAGCTTTTTATCCTTTGAATTTTACTGATATTTTGAATGCAATTTAAATAAAACTACGTACAACTCTTAAAAAGAAAGTAAAAATTATGTAGCTAATTTGACTTCATAAGTATAAGTATTGCTTTTTTTTTTCTTTCTCTTAGAAAACTTTAAGAGCCATGCTGGTGTATACTCCCTGTCATACTTTGGCAGAGAGGACTAAACTACAGCGACTTCTCAAGCCAGTTGTAGAGACAATATTAGTTAAATGTGCAGATGCCAACAGGTATGGTGTCTCATGAACTTCAAATTCATTTTGGATTGTTACTGAAATGTCTTGAAGTTTTATTTGTTGCTATTTATGTGGAATTAGGAGACCGTTTATAGTTGGTGGTGAAAAAATGTGTGGAGCTTAAGTATAAATATATCATGTTTTTGTTAAAATCTAATTGCTAGATAATAGAATATCTAGCAATATTCTAGCAATAGAGTATCTAAATTTAAAGGAATTAGTGAAACAGAACCGTTCTTTGTGTTGCTGGATTCCTGGATTTGGCCTGTTTTTGCAAGAGAATGAGGTCCTATTTGGGTTTTTGTTTATTTATTAGTGATAGACATTACATTTCTGGAAGTATCCTTTTTTTTACAAAAAAAAATCACAACTATTGGTAGCTTACAGATAGAGGATTATAGAAATGTGTTATAGGAATAAGGTGATGTGAAATAATTTTCCATGTGCAATTCCAAACTAATGATTATTGAAATGTAATGATTAGAATGTTTTTCCATGAAAGCATCTGCTAAAAGAGTTATTTTTTGTTTTAATTTCTTATAGTCGAACAAGTCAACTTTCAGTCTCAACACTATTGGAGATGTGCAAAGGCCAAGCGGGCGAGCTGGCAGTTGGGAGAGAAATACTTAAATCTGGTAATAATAACTCTTCATATATAATTGAATTATAATTACAAGCAAAACATACCAAAGTGTTTTAAATTTAATAGAGGATTCATCCAATATCAGCATGGCAAAGAGAACAGTATTTTTCTCAGCAGTTTGAGAGGGGGGCAGTTTGGGCACAGAATGTGTATTTCAGTTTGATACAGTTCTGATCTTTATTTAGATAAGAATTTAGATTGTGAGCATATCTAATCCTTATTTTATCAACTTTTTTTATAGGGTCCATTGGTATTGGTGGTGTTGATTATGTCTTAAATTGTATTCTCGGAACCCAAACTGAATCTATCAACTGGCAAGCGCTACTGGGGCGACTTTGTCTAATAGACAGACTTCTGTTGGAATTTCCTGGTGAATTTTATCCCCATATTGTCTGTGGAGACGTTTTACAGGCTGATGCCATAGTAGACAGGTACTTCCTTACACTATGTGGTCATTACTCTACATAGTTGAATGTGGTGTTGGTGATTTCTTCAAAAAAATAGTTGTTCTAATTCCTGTAAACAAATAGTATATATTTATATGCAAAGTGTGCTGACTTTGAGTAAATGGTTGCCTTTTTTTGAAACTTCTGACTTGTGAATCAACTTTGAAGCACCAGTGCAGTAATAAGTCTCCTTTCCACTGCACAACTGACAGCTAAATACATTATCTTGAAATGGCTTTCTTGGCACTAGTTAACTGTAGCATACCAGTGTATAAAACACCTCTTTTCTTTTTTTTAGGTATAAGAAACTCCTTTCCCTCTTAACTTTCGCCTTGCAGTCAATTGACAATTCCCACTCAATGGTTGGTAAACTATCACGGAGAGTATTTTTGAGTGCAGCAAGAATGGTGGCAAGAGTGCCCCATGTTTTTGTAAAGCTGTTAGAAATGCTGAGTGCGACGAGCTCAACTCACTATGCAAGGATGCGTAGACGTCTTATGGCAATAGCAGATGAAATGGAAATTGCAGAAGCCATCCAGCTAGGCATGGAAGAAATGCGCTCTGGGGAATGTCGACATGAAGACTTTTTGCAGCTACCTGTACCAGATAACTCTCCAGAAGCTACAGAAAGTAATACCCCTAACAATACTGTCCAGTTATCAGGGAAAAGTGGGAAAGGTTTAAGTGATAAAAACCTGAGTGCCAGTCCAGAGGACATTTCTGAGACACTGGCTGGCCTTGCTGTGGGACTTCCTGTTTCATCAGTAACCACTGAGCAACCAAAGCCAGCCATTCAAACAAAAGGAAAACCCCACAGTCAATGTTTGAACTCTTCTCCCTCATCCAGTCGTTCCCAGTCACTATTCCCGACGCTTCTGTCTCCTTCAAACCCATCTGTACCAGCTGGCACTGTAACAGATGTCTCTAAACTCAGACCTCAGGGATTCGTTCCCTGCAAAATCCCCTCACCTTCTCCTCAAACGCAGCGGAAACTTTCTCTCCAGTTTCAGAGAAACTGTTCTGAAAATAAAGAACCAGAGAAGCTTTCTCCAGTTTTTACCCAAGCCAGGCCATTGCCATCCAGTCACATACACAGGCCAAAACCATCACGACCCACCCCAAGTGATGTGAACAAGCCGGTAGAATCCTTAAAAAACAGTATGACGCTTGACCTGAATAATGTTTCACAGTGTGATGGCAGTAGTAGCAGTAGTACCAACGCAGTTATACCAAGTGAAGAGACAGTGTTCACACCAGTAGATGAAAAATGTCGATTGGATGTTAATGCAGAGCTCAATTCCAGTATTGAGGACCTACTCGAGGCCTCCATGCCAACGAGTGATGGCACAGTTACATTCAAGTCTGAAGTTGCAGTTCTTTCTCCCGAGCGGGCAGAAAATGATGATACTTACAAAGATGATGTAAATCATAATCAAAAATGCAAGGAAAAGATGGAAGCTGAAGAGGAGGAAGCTTTAGCTATTGCTATGGCAATGTCAGCATCTCAAGATGCCTTGCCAATAATTCCGCAACTACAGGTCGAAAATGGTGAAGATATCATAATCATTCAGCAGGATGTAAGTATACATATGGGAATTTGGCATAAGTCTCAATTGAGGTTCACTGAGTTTATAAAGCAGTGCTGTTATATTTCCAAAGTTATATAAAACAGAGAGGTACTCAATACCGTCTCCTGGGAGTTGGAGTATAAACAGTTTGCCAGTTTGAGGGTGCTAACGGAATCCTTCCATGGTTATTAACAAGTTTAGAGAAGGTATTTGGAAGACAAACATGTCATTTACCAACCTTTAAAATGGCAAAGGAAGAAGTGTTAAAGTGGGGAAACGAGGAAATGAGAACTAAGTTTTTAGGAGGAGTACAACTGATTCTTAATGCTGGTTTACTTTGAAGGTAATTATACTAGTTCGTGAAAGAAAAGGCAGAGTTGGAAGAGATTGTTGGCACATTGTGAGAGAGGAGATGTGAGATACTTTAGAGTCAGAAAAAAGATATTTGTTTGCAAATAGACAAAAGCACAAAAATATGAATAGAGAAAGGAGTATTTGTGATCCTTTGCATGAGGTAACAACATGCGAAGCAGGGAGAAATAAGTTAAGTAGAAAACATGATTTTGGTTGTGTTTACGATGTGTGCTAACTAAAACCTTAACTAGACATGAGATCAGGAATAGAAAAAAAGTCTTGCTCCTATTTGTGTCTTTAAATCTTGTTTTTCACCTTTGGGTGGTAACATAGAGAAGGCTCTCTGCTCTTACATACAGTAGGAGTATGTGGATTATGGAATACACTGGTGTTCTGGCCTCAGCTGAAACATGTGTAACACGTAGCAGAAATAACTGTAAGGGGGAGGAGAGGCGTATAAGCCTGGATGTTTCATAACCTTCCAGAATGTCTACATTTTAGATGCATGCTAGTAAATATGGAATTGACTTGGAATTTAATTTGCAGACACCAGAAACCCTGCCTGGACATACCAAAGCAAAACACCATTACAGAGAAGATGCAGAATGGCTTAAAGGTCAGCAAATTGGTCTTGGAGCTTTCTCTTCCTGTTACCAAGCTCAAGATGTGGGAACGGGGACGTTAATGGCTGTAAAACAGGTGAATGCTTTAAATACTTCACTTTCTTGAATATATTGTGCTTGTTCTTCAGTATTTCTTTGGAATATTAAATCTAAAAGCTCTCTGCTCTCACTGACTTCTTGTATTCCTTGCTTCCTCTGCTCTGTCATGTGTTCTCACATAATACATAATAAAAAGTCTTTACGTGCATGGTATTAACATAAAATTTTCAGGTTTTTTCGCTTCTCCTTAAAATGAAAAAAAAACAAACTGTATTTTTTTTACATATATGCCCATTTTCTTTCTTAGTTCTTCAAATGTATTTTTACTTTTATGAAGTTCATAAATCGGTGACAGAGCTAGGAATGGAGCCCAGATCTCTTGGTTCTGAATTAAGGCCCTACTTGCAAAGTCACTATTAAAAGTAGTTTCCCCTTACTTGTCAAGACTTTTTTTCCTAAAAAGTTTCAGCGGAGGAAATGTTGTTTAACACTTGTTTCCCCTGATCCAGCAGCCAGGCAAGTATTTGTAATATTTAAATTAAGAGATACAGAAGTGTGGCTGAGAAGAGGCCCAAATGCACATGCTTCACTCAAGATTTCTGAAGGTTCTAGATGTGAGTGAATCTTTCACACTAAAGGTGCCCTAGGTCTAAATCAGTGACATCAACATGGAGGGAATCTTAGTCATAGCATTTTCTTATTAATTCTAGAACGAACTTATAGCTAGGCAATCGAGCCATTTCAAAACATTTAATCAGGAAAAGAATATTTGTCATCAGCTATTCCTCCCTTGAAACTGTCTTGCCTGTGAAAGAGTAGGACTGTCCATGTAGTCCTTGAGGCCCCCCCTGGACAGATGATGATGATTTTGATGCCCATGGAAAATTCTCTGCAGCATACCATTATTTCACATTTAGTAGGGATCAGAGCTGGGGTTGGCTTCAGTTGCATTACAGGACTTTTGATCTGCTCTCCCTCCCACACCCCTCAGTGAATTTCTGGGGTAAGAGGTTTAGTTATGAAACAGATAGTATGGTTAAACTGGTAAAAATCTTACAAGCACCACCACTGTCAGAATTCCATTTCAGGCCTTATCTTTCTTCCTTTTCTTCAACATCTGGCACCAAAAAAATAATTTCCTAGTTTAAGCAGAGGAGAGGAAAGAGGGAAGATCCCCACTCCACACTTGGAGAGATCTTTGTTGGTATTTCCCCAGAAGATCACTATTAATTTTCTATGACTGTCTCATGTGGAGATACGTTCTCAGATGAAGGGACTTCAGATAAAAGAATACTTGCTATTTCCAGATGGTAAAAAGGGATGAAAAACTATCCATTCTTGTTACTGTACTAAAGGGGGGGGTTACAGGACTGTAATTATGTGAGGTAAATCTGAATACCATATTTCAAAACAGGTGACATATGTCAGGAACACATCAACTGAGCAAGAAGAGGTAGTTGAAGCACTGAGAGAAGAAATAAGGATGATGAGTCATCTGAACCATCCTAACATTATTCGAATGTTGGGTGCTACGTGCGAGAAGAGCAACTATAACCTCTTTATTGAATGGATGGCAGGTAAACAACTAGTATGCCAAAGAAAATGAAAATATCAGTTGAGTTTTGAACTATGTAGTTTCATACTGTGTTTTGCATCACCTCAGTCTGCAGATTTGTATTTTCATTGCTGTTGGTAACCAGTGTAAAAGTCTACTTAGAGAACAGTTCAAGTGGTTGTAGCAATATACTTAAAGGTGCATCAGTTTTTTTTTTATTTTGAATTTTCTATTCCTGATTTGTCATACAGTTAAAACAGTTGGAAGCCCGAAACAAAAATTCTACTACTTTTTCCTGAATTTCTGAATCTGAAGGAGGAGTTAGAAGCTTTGAGAGACAGGCAGTTCAGTTGGAAATATATCAAACTTGTATTATCAGTGTACCTGTGTAACTTTAGGTTATTATTAAAAATAACTTTGCTAGAAAGTTTGGAATACCTGTCACTTGTTTTTTTTTCCCAAGCATTTTCATTAAAATTGTGTGAGGTGACATGCAAAGGCATTTAAGAACTTACATTAAATTTCTAATAATAGGTATTTAGCAGGATGCTTTGGGAAAAGCATAAAATTTTAAATATATAAAGTGGTAGTTTAGTAACAAATAGTGAAATCTTTTTGTTATTGTATAGAGCAGGGGAAAAAAAAGTCTGCATTCTTTTTTGAAGAAGGAGCTTTATTAATTTCATGAATGGGATTATATATTGTTGCCGTCCAGTTATCAAGACTAGATTTGGTGTTTTATACATCCTTATTTCTTGCGAAAGAAAGCATTGCACCTTAGTTGTGTTCTTTGTCAGAAACCACTTAGCAATACCAGAGTGCTAACAAGCAAAGCCCAAGTATATGTTATTACAAGCAGTAGTGCAGAAAAGGTTTTCTCAAAACTAAGGGTGTTTAACTTTTTTTTAAGTATAATTTTTCTTAAATATTATTTAGGTAATGAAATGTCAGGAATTGTCTTTACCTCATTCAAGCCCAAGTTATATTAGAATACTTTGAGAGGCACAATGGAAGTCCAAAATCTTGAGGATCTGTGTACCAGTTTTGGAAAACAGAGGAAGATCCTGCCTTTCCTTCTTTGTCTACTTGCTTCTATACATTGGTACTTGGATGGTAACAAAAAACCATTAAGATCCTCATAGGGAACACTTACTGGAGACTGCACATATCTACTGCCGCAAAGAAAGCTACTGTTATGATGCTTAAACGTTGATGCAAAATGTGGATAAATATGTGTACTGTTTTTATCAGCAACAGTACTTTGTACACTAGGGTTTTATAGTTTCTTTTAAGGAAGTATAAAATTATCAGGAAGCATGAAGACGTATCTTTCAATACGTACAGTTTCAGGTAGACAGCAATTAAGTAACCAAGTACTTTTTTCCTATGAAACTTTTAAAATGTTCTTTTTGGGGTGAGCAATCCAGTTATAAGTTAGGAATACCAATATCAAGTTCCAATTTTAGGAGGCAGTGCTGCATTCTACTAATACAAAATATAAGTGTTGATGAAATGTATTGTTTTTATTTTCTAGGGGGTTCAGTTGCTCATTTGTTAAGTAAATATGGAGCCTTCAAAGAATCGGTTATTATTAATTACACAGAACAACTGTTACGTGGCCTTTCTTACCTCCATGAGAATCAGATAATCCATAGAGATGTTAAAGGTGAGAATTACTTAGAATGTCTCTTAAACAGGAATGTTCAGAAGGTAGCATCTGTTCTGGCTTGAGACCTATTGCTTCTCTCGGGTACCATCTCAAGAGTGGTATTTCTGTTGGGTTTGTCTGGTCATTCTTAAGAACCTTTAATAAGTGAAATTAATCAGAACGTTTGTAGTGTGCTTGGGGATATTTGCTACCTGTGCCAATAGTTTAGAAAAATCAATTTTCTCAATTTGTTCAAATAAAATATGAAGTTGCCATATAGCTTTAAAGATTGCTAGTTAAATTAATGTAAATGTTTACACTGAAATGATGGTAAAATCTGTGAACACGCTAAGATAAAGAGGTCAGGTTTCTAATGTAAAGGAGTATTGCGATGAGTTGTCTTCCTTCACCCTAGTTGAACATAAATACAGTTGTACTATGTTTGAACAAAATGTGGACTTTATTGGGAAATGGCAGTTTTACTAAATTTTTCCCTTTAATGCCACTATAGCTGTCCGTGAACTGGAGGGATATCCAGATAAGTAGCAACATAGCGATGGCAAATCTTGGTCTCTAATATTTCTTCTTAAAGTAGGAAAACTTTCAATTGCTCTGTAATTCTCTTCAAGACAACTAGAATTTGCTTAACGATGAAGTAAGTTTAAATTTCACAGGGAGCTGCAGGCAATGAAAACCTCCAGGGTTGTAGGTCACCATTTTCTTTCATTATTCCATGTGCAGGCATTGTTCCAGAATCCTGTATTTGCCCTACTTTGAAAGTTTGATTGCTTCTCTAAATCTCTTGGACAGCCTCAAGCTGTGTGCAGTATCATTCAGGCATTATGGAAAAGTGACATTGTTAGACTTTGTCCTTGATTTTTTTAGGTTTCCTGATACTGGGGGTGGGGAATGTCAAACTGTTTATAGTTTTGAAATGGAGGGAGGAAGTGTGTCTGTTGATCCTTTTGCCTTTAAAAGAAAGCCAACTAACAGTATTCTTATTATGCTGTTGACAGGTGCCAATTTGCTAATTGACAGCACAGGTCATAGATTAAGAATTGCTGATTTTGGAGCTGCAGCCAGGTTGGCATCAAAAGGAACTGGTGCTGGGGAGTTTCAGGGACAGTTGTTGGGAACTATTGCATTTATGGCACCAGAGGTAAGAAACCAGTTTTGGAAGTTACTTCAAAAAGTTTGTTTGAACTCTTTAAACTAATTTAAACCAAATATTAGAAGTATTTTCTGTTACGCTTAAAGCGTACTTGTTCTAAAGAATAGGAATTATTCCAACATAGCAACAATGACATTTCTTTCTCACTGTCTAAGTTTTTTTAAGTAGTTTGTTACAAGATATATCTATCATAAGTATTGTTACTAAAGCCCAAATGACTATTGGGTCAAAAGCTAACTATCAGAAAGTACTTTGCTTTTCCTCTGTGATCGGACATTTTATTTACTAGCTCTCTACAGCTGTATAAATTTTACAGCATTTACAACACTGATCACTGCTCAACCCAAAATGTTAATGAGAATGCACTTGGTTGACGATATTTTTTTTGCATCTAAATTACTTAGAGCTAAGAGACTTTGAAGTGGATAATCTGAGCTTTGGTCTGTCTGTCAGGTGCTGAGAGGTCAGCAGTACGGTAGGAGCTGTGATGTGTGGAGCGTTGGCTGTGTTGTTATAGAAATGGCTTGTGCTAAACCTCCCTGGAATGCAGAGAAGCACTCCAATCATCTTGCTCTGATATTTAAGGTGAGGTATTTTGTTGCTACCAATACGCTACTAAAGACGCTGACTAATTTCATACACAGCAATGTGAATTTTAGAAAAGTGTACAAGTAGTAGGGGTTTTTGCAATACTTCTTTATATTGTAGCTGTTAGTACAAAATAAATACTGATAGAAGTGTAATCATAGTTGCTTGTTCAAAAAAAAAAAGGCTACCAAAACAATAATATACAGAAAAAACTCTGTTCTAAGATATAAACATAGAGTGTAACAAGCTAAAAAAAATTTAGGAATAGAGTTGATTTTGACTCTAGGCAGAAGATTGGGATTTGAACTCTTTCTTATAATCCTGTAAAATACGTGAGCAATAGAAGTTATTCTACCATAAAACACTTACGCATGTATTCATATTTCATAGTGGGGAAAGTCCTTATGTAAAAACATGATGTTCCACATTCAGATTTTGCTGAAAGATATTTACCATTATGCTATGCTATATATGAACATTGCCCCTCCCTTTTCTAGGCCATCCATTTTGGCATTCATGTTTCTTACTAAAATCAATTACTATATTTAATTCTAAAAGTCTAGTTGAACTGTAGGCATGAATGAAGTAAATACTGCTGCAGGTGAAGAAAGTGATTGTTAGCATTTTCACTAGCATGAGTGAAGAAAGTGTTTCCACAAAACAGAACTAACACAGCAGTATTCAAGTATGGTTTAATTAGGTACAAACCAATTGTGGTAAGAGATGTAATTGTCTTGGTTCTGTGTCTGTGTGAATCTGGTGGTGCCACTCCAGTGTTGTCAATCATCTTACTTAATTTTGTCTAGAGGAGGTCAGAATTAACTTGGTTGGGAGTGATTTGTGCCTATCTGCCCTTTGGGGTGGTAGCAGAAATACAATAAAGACAATGCAAGAGAGCATAGCCAGCTTAATATATCATAAGGTAACATATATCTCCATGTTGCCATATGCCAGTTAACAGTGATGGCAACTAGTAGATTAAAGAATACTGTATATATGGCATAAGAGCTTTTCTTATGGCGTGCTCAGCAGATGGTCACTGCAGAATCTTGCTATAACGTTTAGAGAAAAGTGCCAGGAGAGAGGCAGACTGTGAAAGGCAATAGGTGTAAGGGCAACTTAAGACCCATTTTATAAAATGGAAGCAGTAAGGTAATCTTCAAGCTGCAGTAGGATATATGCTAAGTGGAGGAAAAAAACCTCATAAATACAATTTGTCAGCTGAAAATTACCAGCTCATGGAAGGTTTTTGGGGTAAGAGAGGGGGCTTAGGAATGACTTCTAAGAAGTTATTTTCCTTTTGTTCAGATTGCTAGTGCAACTACTGCTCCATCAATCCCTACACATCTGTCTCCTGGCTTGAAAGATGTGACTCTTCGGTGTTTAGAACTTCAGCCTCAGGATAGACCCCCATCAAGGGAGCTGCTGAAACACCCGGTCTTCCGTACCACATGGTAGCTACTTACGTATAAGGCTGATATACTGAAGAAAATGCTACTGAATATACAATAACTATCTTGCAGTGCCGATAAGCACAGCAATTTGTATTCTTCTGCTGGCCTTAATGATAGAAACATCAAGGACTTAAGGCCAGCAGAGGACCCTACCTAAGTATGTGATTGACAAATCGAGATCTTTACCTAAGCTCAGTATGCAACATTTCACAACTTGTGCAGATTTGTAAACTGTGCCTTTTCAAACATCTGGCTCTATGTGAACACAAAAGCAATTTTCCTTAAATCTGCATGATTATTTAGCAGATAAGTGATTTTTATTTTATTTGGAGCACTTTTTCAGCAATATTAGCAGCTGAGGGGCTCAGGATCTATTTTAATATAGCAATCACTGTTCCATTTCGCATCATGCAGATGTAAACAGAGGGTTCTGCAATTAGTCAGTGTTCAGCACTGGTTAAAAGCAAGTTCTGTATCTGTCCCTTTTAATTACACAAATCCAAACATTGATGGATACTTTTAAAAAAAAATTTTGCCTTCCTTAAAGTAAGAGCAGGCAGATGTAGTTCACTGTGCATTTACTGATGGCCATGTAATTTCTTTTGAAATTAAAGTTTGTTTTTATTGTATTTTTAACTTTCAGGGAAAGGGGATCTTTTAAAAATAGTCTTTAGAAAAAGATGTAAGCTGTGTCATAGAACATCTTGCTGACACGAGTTTTAAAAACAGATTTGCTAGAAATCTGTACTAAAAAAATGCTGCCTTCAACAAGGCAGTGTTGAAGGCTCTGATAGTGTAAGTTATTTAAAAAACGAAACAGAAAAACAAGATTGTTTTGCATAAAACAGCTTAGTCTGAATCATGCTGAAAGTTGTTGAGCCTTCTTTTCATATAGCAGCAGCTTATAGCAAATCATGTAGAGAAGTTTCATGTCAAAGGCTGAAAACCCAGCTCCCGTTAAAGTTTATGAGACTTTGTCCTGTACTTCAGTGGGAGCAGGTGCCAGCTATGAGCAAATCTCATTTTTTGTGTAACAAAACTGAGGTCATATTCTCTACTGATAATAAGTTTTACCTGCTGTTTTCCTTCTGCCGTACATCATCTATTTACTGTAGCCAATAGTGATATTTTAATTTCAAAATGTTAAAAATATTACCATAAGAAAGGTATTTATGTTAACAAGAAACAAACTTGGACTTGAAAAGCACGATAAAGTAAAATGTGAAGTAAAGCTTCACTTGTAGTGTAAAACTTGTGTTTTTAAGCAGGTGTGTTTTGTTTTTTTTTTTTTAAAACAGGTTTTTAAAAATATTTTAAAGGCAGGTTTTTAGATTGTGATGCATGTAATTCTGAAGGAAAATGGCAGCTTTTCTTTTGCTTTTTTTAAGAAAGGGGATCTTTTTAAATCAAATAATGATTGTGTTTAATCCATTTTGGAAAAAAATACTGTTGATGTTTTAACTCTTCAGAAGCCAGTTGGATTGTTGGACTGAAACAGAATTGGTTATTTTCAAAGACTCAGGACAAAATAAATAAGCTATAGTACATTAAAAATGTACAATACAAATTGGAAGTAAAACATCTTAAAGATAAGTTTACAGGAATGATAGTGCTCATACTAATAAAACAAAGCAGTGTCATTAGTTGTGAATGTCTTTATTTTGGAAATTTTACATTCCTTTGTTTTGGAAGACTGGCAGACTTTGAAGAGTTAAAAAGATAATACCGAAATGTGAAGTTTGGTAGCTCTAACTGTTTTGTACTTGACTTTTTTTTTTTTTACCACTTTAGAATTTCTCATTCTAATAAGATTGTTTCCAAGTCTTTCTTATGTGCAAGCTTTAAAGGATGCACTCTTGCCAATCCATGTACTGGAAGATCAGTTGTCAGATTAATACTGTTTCTGGCAGAAATGTAAACTGTATAAACTGATGAACCTCAGCTAATCAGTATTACTTTGTAGATCACCATGCCTACCACATTTCAAACTCAAACTGCCTCTAGGTGTCCAAATGCATTTGTTTGAGTTTGTTTGCGTTTCCCTCAGCTTGCTGGTAATTGTGGTGTTTTTAAAATGCAGATGTGATGTAATATTCTTATTTTCTTTGGATCAAAGCTGGACTGAAAATTGTATTGTGTAATTATTTTTTTGTGTTCTTAATGTTATTTGGTACTTAAGTTGTAAATAACGTCTACTGCTGTTTATTCCAGTTTCTACTACCTCAGGTGTCCTATAGAGTTTCTTCTACCAAAGTTCACTTTCACATGAAATTATATTTGCTATGTGACTGATTCCTAAGACTTCCAGGGCTTAAGGGCTAACTTCTATTAGCACCTTACTGTGCAAGCAAATTTTACAGAAATCTCTGGGTTAAGAAATTTGGCTTCATTGTATCCTTTGTTATTTTAAATATATCAAGATATTTTAATTAAAAGTTTTTACCCCATTGAACCAATTTTATATAGTATAATTTGTACCTATTTTGGTGTTTTTTGTCTTTATAGTAAATAAAAGTTTTTGAACAAACTTTGTCCTTTGCTTATTGTAATAGGAAACACGTTCAGTTTACTGGTGTGAATAAAATATTTCTGGTACACTTCACTGTTTATACACAATTTCATATGCAACACTTGATATATCAAGAGAGTTTCAAATATTAACTGACACATGAATAAGTACTGGCTGATATACGTATAGCAGTAAAGAAAGCTTAGATAAAGGGTAGCAGCAAACACTACTCTTTTTTTTTAATCGGTAATAAAGGTAGGAATTTCTCTTATGACGACACTGTATCTATGAACTTCACTTGCTTACGCTTTTAGATCAAACATTAAATGTCTAAATTTTGCATTACTTCAGATCTAACTATTAATTACCAAGTTAGGTGGCTGATTTGGTTCAGGTGTGTCTTGGAAGTTAATCTGCTATTCTGTGTTTTCAGTGAAATTATACTGTTGCTTGTGATTTAAGTAGCAAACAGGCCTTTCCTTAATCCAGCAATCTGAATATGTTTTCAAAGCTAGGGCTTGTTTCGGTTACTGGTCTTTCTCCTGATTTTTTGATATTTTTTTATATTAATCACTTTTTTGATAGTTTAAAATTAGTTCAAGTGTTCTGTAGACTTTTTTGTGACTACTAAATTCTGCATTTTGAGGGATCACTCTCTTTATAGTCTCCACAGCGTCACTTATGTGACTTTCTGCAAATAGAGACAAACATACCAATTCACCAGCAGAAATCTTAAGATAAATTTTAGTGTCTGATTTTTAAAATCAGAAAATTGTACTAACTGAAATGCCAAGAAGGAAAATATATGACAAGGATTCAATAGAAGATAAATTGCGAGTAATGGTATCTTCCTTTATTTGATTTACTATAGATTTCCTGAATCTTACAGTACCATGTGGTAATTATAATGTTGCAGTCTCCTTTTTAGGAAGAAGGGATGGCAGAGATCACCTGTCCCCAGCAGCTGGCAGTAAATGTCAAAGATGCCTACTCATAGAACCAAATGTCTTCATTTGCAAAGGGCATGTTCTGTTCTTCCACAGGCAAATAGTAAACTGTGGCCATTTTGATTTCTCTGATGGGAATAACGTTACATTCTGTGTTCTATGTGATGACATAGGTTGAAGTCTGACAGTGTTTCATCTTTGCAAGTTCTCACTGAAAGATGACGATTGCTTCCAAAACGTGTTGGAGTGTCAGGAGGATCCTGTATTTCCCTTCCATCATCTGAATGGGCAACGTGTACACGTGGCTGCTCTGACCTGACTGCCCACCTCCCAAGACACACTGTTTCCCTCACTGACTTTTCTCTCATTGCTTAGTATTCCTTGCTGAGATGAATCACGAATGTGATGAGTCTTGCTTTTAAGAGCCACAATATGTGGCAATTTGGCAATACTGTGCCAAACGTACATGTTTTTTTGTTATGGCACACAGCTGCTGAAATCCAGAATTCAAGTTGTGAATCGAGACCTTTCTTCCCTGTCATTACCGAGATAGTCCAGAAGATGGCAGGAAAGCATTTCGAGGCAGCCACTGTGCCATTTCCTTTTATTTCCCTCAATTATTTCAGTTTGCAGTATACCATCACTCAGTTCCTGTTCTCGGAAAGGATGTGCAAGGCCGACAGTAGAATTTAAGTGAATATGGAATAAATCAAGAGACAATTTATAAATATTTGCAAGGCTCTGAGACAGGAAGTTAATTCCGCTTGTTTCATTGCTTTGGTGGGCCTGCCTCTCAAAATCACAAAACTTTCGGCACGAGTTCAGGTCCAGACATAGGAGTATTAGCCTTGACAGTGGTTTGAAGTTTTCTCTGTTCGCCTCAAAACCAACTCTCATGCACTAGCTCCATATGATTATATTTTAAACTAGTTTCCTAAGAAAGAAAGAAACATGTTGTCACGTTCTGTCTTGTTTTCTCAATAACTTTTGACTTCATTGGCAGATTTTAACTAAAACTGTAGATAAGGAGCAGCATCCAAAGATGTAAGTTTTATGAAAGTAGGTACCTAAGCAGAGAAGGGAGAACAGTGGCCAAGGAGATAACATTACCTTTGATATCTCTTAACTTAATGATCTGCAAAGAATGATTTGGGGCCCTCTGTTAATTTTTGAAGATCAATTGCTGAGCGATTGTTTTCTGCTCTAGGGTTTTTTTTGCTTATTTTACAGGCAATTGATGGTAGAGTGTAGCACCAAAAGAGCTTGTGCCCCCACCCCATATGTACTTGAGTCGTAAATACTCGAAGAATACATCGCTTCTGTCTGGCTCATTAGGCTTGCAGTAAATGCCGCAGTAAGTAAGTAAGCGGGCCGCATCAAAGCAAATCCCAGTCTATTCAGTTAACTTCCACATAAATGAAAAGGCAACAGCCTGCTTTACCATAACTATTTGAAATTTCAATTTGTTACAACAACAACAAAAAATTACTCTGTGCAGGAGACATCAAAGGCATTAATGAGGCCTTTCTCTACTCCATTGAATTGTTCAGGATACCTGCTATGTAGATATATTTATTTCGTTTGATGTCATAAAGAGAGATTAGTGTTGATATAGCATCCATGGTTTCTCAGTATATTGGCTTTGTTGTCAGACCCATAGGACATTAGTAGAGTTTGGAATAAAGTAGAAAATTTACCTGATGTGTACTGAATCGCACAGACATGAGGATGCATATATCCTGATGAAAGATAAAACAGAAGTAAATTAGATCAGATCAGACAAACAAGCGTGAACATGGGATTCACTGTTACCTTATACCTTTGTAGATTTCTAATATTCTTGTTGAGACCATAGCAGAAAAAATTAGTTCTGTTCTACTTATTTTAATACTACTACTAATTATTAATTTCAATATTATTCAATGCATAAAAGGAAAAAGGCTATATAGATAGTTGTTTCCATGTCTTACTCACCCCATACTTTTCTCCCAGGTGTAGCAATACACCAGTAAGCGCGCTGCACCTTCCAAGCTGCCATCGCTTATGATGCTACAAAGCACATCTCATGTCTCCTTGTCACTAGGGCCCAAGACTAATCACAAGCATGGACAGAAATGTCACAGATTTCAACTCAGGGTTATTGATCCACTCTTTTTATGACCTGGATCGTCTGAGGCACAGTCAGTCTTCAGCGTGGCTCTATACAGGCAGGCACGGGGTCAGTTTGGAAAGGTGATTGGGTAGTGCTGGGAGGCAGAATTGTCAAGGAGGCAGGGTTCAACCACTGCTTCTACATCATTTTTTAATGATCTTTCCAAACTTTCCTTTTGGTATTAGATCTTGCTTTTTGCAATTGTTTAATAAAACACAGAAGGGGCATGTCACATTATTTAGATAGAGAGAGATGCGTTATTTACATTTATAAGCACGCGCCCACAGGACATGAGTTTTTTTTTTTCCAGTGCCTCCAGCTCTCTCCCTTTTTTGGTGCAATCCTACTATGCCTTTACACCATGGTTAACCAGCTCTTCACACTTGTCAGCCATTGAAGAACAGGGACTCCCAGCTCTGCTTCAGTCCAGTTTCGTCGATTAGCAACACTTATGCTTAAAACTAAGTTTTTCACATTGCTTGCAGGCTCCCCCCTCTCCGTATCTGTGCACAAGCTGCTCCCTGCTCAGCTGTCTGTGGCAAAGGACAGGCCACACCATCCACCTTCCCTCAGGGAGTGACAAGATGGAGCCTGGTGCCACTGAGAGAGTTGCTTCACACCTTTGTGTGTGTCACATGCCCAGCGATGTTACACGAGGGTGGTATCCACTGCTTTAAAATATACATTATTTATGCTCCTAAGTGATGTTTGAGCTCACGGGTGGGGTATTGCTTGTTATTACGCCCCACTGGGCGCCGAGCACTGGCCAACATAACCCTTTCGGCCGCTCCGGGCCTCAGGCCCCCAGCGGCCGAAGGGGCGATCCCTGTCGGTCCTCGGCGCCCCACAGGCCGCTCGCCCCGCACCGACCAATGGCAGCTCCGTATGCAAATTAAGTCGCCCCTCAGGAGCGCTGATTGGCTGTGGCGTTTGGGCGGGCGCGGTGCGAGAGAGGGCGGTACCCCCGGGGCGGTCGTGAGGGAGAGGGAGCCGCCGCCATGTTGCGATCTCTGAGGCGGCGGTGGGACGGCTACAAGTACCGCTTCGTGCCCTGGCTGGCCCTCAACCTCCGCCGGAAGCGCAGGTGAGGCGGAGGGGCAGGTCCCGGGAGCCACCGGGCAACGAGGAGGGCAGATCGGCGGGGGAGTTCTCACCCCCCCC
>VWZL01005753.1:859144-895886 GCA_013396915.1 Stercorarius parasiticus
CCCCCGGCTTTTTCTGCCCTCTGGCGGGCTGAAGTGGGTTTCCCGCAGGGTTTTTCCCCCTCCAGTAGCTGGTGGAGCTGAGACCCTGCTCCCCCCTTCTCGGGAGTGACCGGAGGCGGCGCAGGAGCCAACTCAGGTGTTTCACTGGGAGGTGGCCGCTTTGACAAAGCGCTTCAGCCTTGTGTGTCGCTTCGATGAATACCTCGCTACTTTAAATGGAATTTAACGTTAAAACGAGATAGATAGGTTTTGGGTTTTTTCGGTAGGATGTTTTTGTCCTCTTTTTAACGGTAAAAGTAGTGCTTGAATTTAAACAAGTATGGCGTTGTTACAAGTAGCATAAATTAAAATCTCCTTAGCATAATATTTGTCTTCGCCTCATTTGAAGTGTAATGAACTTTCTCTCTCGATATACATATACACATGCACACACACTTTGATGATCACATATATTTGATTTTTGGTATGTTTGTCTCTAAGAGCTCAGTGGGGTTTAACCTGCTTGCCTTGCTGTAAATACACGGATGGTGGTTTTATAGTGGGACAGGTGTGAAAGAATATTCTTTAGAATTTGGGTTGGTTTGAAGCAACAGTTCATATAAGGTGCTGCTGTGAAATGGCTCTTATGTATTTTATTTAGGAAAAATGTAATCTTAAATTTTCTTGTTTCTTTACAGGACCCTCCGATATGTTCCTGAAAGCTCCCAAGACAAAATTATCTCTGATGAAGATGTCTTTGAAACACTACTGAAAATATTTAAAGCTCTGTTCATAAATGACTTCAGTAGACAAGCACATATTTTGGCCTTACTTCCAGAAATCAGATGTAAATATATGGAATTAGTGACTGTTGAGCAGAAGCAATCAGAAGTAAATTCATGTAACCATCAGAGCCAACATGTATTTAGTCCGGAGGAAGTTGTGTTTAATACACTGGGGTTCAGTATTACTCGAGACCGCAGTTCCCTGGTGTCTGCTGGGACTGGAGTCTTTGTTAACAAAGGTTTTGTACCGAAAGGGACTCTTGTATCTATGTATCCTGGTAATGGAATGTTCTTTTTTCTGATTAAGTTAGATATGATTTCTAACCGTTTCATTATAGAATGCCAAAGTTCTACACTAATTTTTATTTTACCAGTTTTATGTTCATCATTCCCTAACAAAATAACCGGTTATGGTGAATGAGAGTATTTTTGTGTAAACTGATTAGAGTTCTTTTGGAAATAAGAAACAGAATATTTGGGGGGGTAAGTGCATAATTTTGTTTACAAAAAAACCTTTCACTAGTCAAAGTCTGATTTTTCAGCTGCTGGAAAAGTTCCAGGTTCTTTACACACAAATGCATGGGAGCAATTTCAAGTAGAGGAACTAAACAATTTAATTCTTTGGAGTTTCTCTTTTGGATAAGCATCTGTAAAAGGAGGTTTTGAGATCTCCACATAGATGAGCTGACAACACTATGAACTTTTTCAAAGCACAAAAATAACAGATTGGAGAATGAAAATAAAACCTTTATTTAGCTGAACTCTCTGCCATAAAGCACGTTTGGAAAATCAGCACTTCTCTGTTCCCCTTCCTCATTTCTTGGAACTGTATTTGCTTACATTTCTTAAAAAGACTTGTAATTCTGTCAGTAAGGCCACGCTAGGACAGCTCTGCTGAAATGCTTTGGATTTGTTTCTGTTTTATCTGTCAACAGAATCATCCCCTGCATGCGGTGTGTAGCTTGTGCCAGCATTGCAGGATTGGGACCAGTCCAAGCACTGGGCAGCGGAGCATGTTTTGCCATCCCAGAGCAGGAGTGTCTGGCCATTACTATTGACTGGTAAACTGACTAATTGTCAAATGACAGTCGCAGGGAATGAGCCTGCCATCTTGCATCTCACTTCAGATTTCAGGCACATATTAAGTGTGAGTGTAGGCTGATTGAGGGTCTTCTCTAGCAGCTCATCTAGCGATAAAAAGAGGATGAGCTGTTGCAAAACGGCTTAATACCTTCAGCTGCACTTTCTTGAACAAATGTCTCGGAAGCAAGACAGTTGGCTATGGTGGTTTATCTACCTCTCACTACTGGACACAGGCCTCCTCTTTAATGATTTCCCTCAATGACTTCTCTCTTTGGAATACCTCATCTCATGTAGATTTTTTTTTTTTTGCATCCCACAAAGATGTATCTAAAAGCTTGTAGGTTTACAAGTGTTAATGTTGTTAACTGAGAGAGTAGTTCTCTCCTACCCTCTTTGAGTTTCTGTGTGGAGGGGGCTGGATGATATTGTAAGCCGATTCTGACAGTTAACTTAATTTCTCTGAAATAGTCATATCTGTCTTACAACAGGTACAATATACAGAAAGCATGAGCCCATCTTTTTCCAGTCCCTTGGCAATCCCTTTATTTTTAGGTGCATAGATGGCATCCTTATTGATGGGAATGATAGAGGACTGTCAAGATCAGTGTACAGGTAAGCGGTCAAAAGAAATGGGGGATTGTCACTTCACTGATCTAAAACAGTGGTACTAACAGTCTCAGTTCCCTGTTGTCTTACCATAAATTGAGTTATATTTGAATATCATCCACCTGTGTGTATCTCATAATGCAAACAACACAAGGTAAGAGGTGCTGGATGTGATCTGTTATGTACTTTTGTCTTCATCTGTAATGCCGTTGAGATGCATTCTGAGGTACAGAGACTGTTTCCTGTAAAGCTACATCCTGCTCCTGTTTTAATAGGAGCAGGATGTAGCATCAAATTTTTAAATGCTCCTGAGCTGTTACTCAAATCGGCTTAATGGATAAAAAAAAAATAAATAAAAGCCTCTATATGGACTTGCTGATACAAAAAGGGTAAATCTGATAACTTCAGCTCTGGTCTGCAGATGAGCAGGACTTAAGAAGGGAGCAATAACAACAATAATAATATCTCACATTGGGAGTGACCATAAGGATCACCAAGTCCAACTGCGTCCTCCTCCCACGACTACCTAAAATTAAACAATATGACTTGGAGCATCATCCAGACACTCCGTGAACTCTGGCAGGCTTGGTGCCCTGGTGAGCCTGTTAAGGGACCAGCCACCCTCTCACTGAAAAACCGTTTCCTAATGACCAGCCTGAACTTCACCTGATGCAGCTAGCCTGGACTGTTTTAGCTTACCTTAAAATATAATCTATAGCAATTTGTGTTTAAATATGACATGAAGAGAAAATAAAATTAATAACAAGCAGAATGATCTAAAATAATACATAGTCTGAATGCTAATACCTACTAATACCAGATTTTAATTCTGGGAGTGAGTTTGAGGTTGATACTAGGGAGCCTTCATATCTTTAGAGGTGAACGAGATGTGAGGACGTTTCTGTAATGGTAATGTTTGATGTTGGTTTCTGGAATTGTACATGGTGGTTGTACAGATTCTGAAAGACACCACACACTAGTGGGTGGTTTAAATCGACTTCTTAAAGTATCATCAAGGTGTTGGTCTGTGTACATGCCCTGCACTCCCCACCCCAGTGTTGTCCTGTCTCCCAGGTGGGCTGGTCAGCTGTAACGTTACCCCGCGACTGTGGCCGTTTCTACAGGAGGAATTACAGGTAGTCTGTTAAGGGAAGGATCAGTGATTCACATTAACACTGACGGTCATTTCAGGTCTTGCAGCAGGAGAGATCAACTTGGCCCATTTCAAATGAGCGATGAGAGCTGGCTCACATCTGCCCTGCAAAACCCATTAGCAGTGGGACAGTATGTCAACAACTGCTCACATGGTAAGGTGCCAGGTAAATTTTCCAGGCTTGCGTTTGTCATTATGGATATAAAATATTTTGGAGGTGACAGAGAGAGTCAGATCCCAGTCTTGGAAGGCAATAGTGCTGTTTAAAACAATATAAGTACTTACAGGATAAAGAGTTTCTGAGACCTTTTGTGGTAGCTGGGTTTTAGAATTCTTCAGTGCAGCAGTGCTTCAGATATCCTTGCGCTTTTCTCACTCTCCCAGATTCCCCAGTCTGCTTCCTTTTATGTAGAATGAAAGGCATACATCCCAAAACATGAGACAGCGGGAAAGGATGTCTGGCAAAGCACCGCTGGGCTAAAGCAGTACAGAGAGTTGCAGATCAAGTTCCGGAGTATGGTTCCAGCAGGCTTCATGAGAAAACCATATACCCAGTGACATGTGCAGTAAGAGTCTTGTCACTGCTCAGTTAGGAGTATAATGCTTTTTTTTAGAATTCCTTAATTTTATGTACAAAATTAGGAAACTGTTGGTATGATCTAGTTGTTGGACATGAAGAGGGGAACTTAATTTATTCTGTTTTACACAGTATGTGTGGTCTTAAGGTTTGGGGAATAACTAACTTGTGGGAATGGTGATGGAGAAAGGTCAATTGCTACCATACCTAGCTTCTAAGTGGCTTTTGGAGCCTGCATTACACTAAAGACACTGCCTCCAAGTAGCATCCAGAAAGGTTGCTGGAGTGGCAAACCAAGTATTTACTGGTATGGAGACAAAGGTCTGTGCCATGAAACTGTTTCTTCCAGGTCCAGTGTGCATGTAAATAAAATTCCCTTTTTCCTGCTTGGCAGATGGTGATTTTCTCCCTGGCTGTATTTATGACATATTTTGCGACCAGGAAAAGTTTTTTCAAGTTTTTTGTTTAACTGTAAAAGCACATGCTGTGTATTAACAACATTTAGCAACGCTGTAAGCTACCCCCTGGCACTGTGCAAGTTATGCCCCTTCATACGTATGTTGATAGGTCATCCTGTTTAATGCAATGGGAATGAATTAAAGGTCCTATAGTTGGTTGTGTGTCTCTTGTATAAATTCAAAACAGGGCTTCAGAGGAGTGTAGCAGCTCCCAACAGAGGCATGGTTTTCAGGCTTGATGAAGCATCTGGTACTGAAGCAGCAGTTCATTTCATATTTTTACACATCTCTAAGGCCTATGTAAGATTTTCTCAGTATCATAGAGACTTTTTTTTTCCCCTTATTTCTAGAAAAAGCAGCCAACGTGTGTTACCAGGAGTTTGATGTGCCGGAATATTTTCCAGTAGAACTGAAACAGTATCTTCCAAACATCGTTTACAGCCATGAGATAGAGAGGTCAGCAGCGAATCAAAGACCTTCTATATTTATATGATACAAAGCATATTGTATGTGTAAAAAAGACAGACATGGTTGAAGAATACTATTACTCCATATGACGATGAGTTACACAAAAGCATGCGCCTGCATGGAAGAGTTAGCTCTCTGAATAGACTGATTTTAAGTGGTTTACAAGACTATTTCTTTTTGTTCCATTTTCCACATCTTCACAAGTGGGATCAGCGTGTAGCTCTGAAGACAGTTTTATAAGCAGTGTTAACACTAAAGTGTGATTCTTCTGAATCCCATAAAGCACTATCTGTATTTGCTTGGATTACAGTACTGAGGTTTTTAGTATGTATTATTTCAAACGTAGTTAGCAACCCTTAACCAGTCAAAGCCCTTATGAGCTAGTTGCGATTTAGGCTTCTTACTCTCCTGTTCTCCGTGTCTTCTGCTTATGTGAGGAATAAGCAGATGAATTTGCAAGGAAGAAACCTAAAATTACTTTGTATTGAGACAAGTGAAACACTATGTAGTATAAAAGCATGTGGCTTTTAGTTACACTACACAATTACAACATCCTCACCGTGACCTGAAAATCCACCTCTTTTACAAATTAAAACACGTAGAAACCTTTCTCAGATTTTTGTTTGGAAATGTGGGAAAAGTGAAAATTAGATGAATATGTACCAAGAACAATATGGTCAACAAGAACAGACAGTATGTCTGGCATTGAGTGTCCTGTACTGGGATGTAGTGGAGAATAACTTTGAAGCTGTGAGAAAGTAAGTTCTAATGTTGGTACTGAATTTAACACAGCAAAGAAACTGTGTGTCTTTGGACCAGTTGCTACCTTTGGGAACTAAATAATCCTTTTCATTTAGAGGCTATATAAGGATTTTAGGGTAGATCATCTGGACTTTTAATGTAATTCTGTAGCTTTTTTAAAACTGAAATTTGACTGGACAGAGTTACGGCACATATCGGAAAAATGACTTTTCTGATTAAACTTAGACTTTGTTGAGGCAAGGTTAAAGATGCATTTGTAATCTGCAGATAAGTAAATAAATGATAATAAGAAGTAAGATTGAATTTGCAGGAAGCCTGGATGCTGTACTTGAAGTGTGAAAGCACAGTGAGCAAAACTAAGCTATGGGACCTTTTCAGGAAGGGGGAATTTTTGCTCTTTTCCTTGTAATCTTTCCAAGAAAATGCAGTCATTCAGTCATCAGTTCTCCCAGTGTACAGCCACTAGATGAGATCCCATCTGCTTCTAGCTGCTTGTTTTGGTACTGATATTTACGGTGCTGAGAGCATAGGTAATCTGGTTTCTGTCTTGTAAAGGAGTTCGTAGGACTTGTTTACATTTTTGTGGTGGTTTGATTTGTTTCAAAATAGCCTCACACTAAATTTCGTACTAGTGGGGACTGTTTGGGTTGATGATGTTTTTTGCTTTCACATTCATCAGCATCAGAAGAAGGTGCTCTCCTTCCTAGAGTAGATGCTTCAGCTTTAGGGCGTGGTCATTTACTTAAAGGAACTTTATCTGGGTGGGTTCCTAAAATCTCTGTGTAAGAAAACTGCCAGGCACTGATTTCAGCTTGGGCTTTATGGAGAATTCACCCATCATCATAGATTGCAGCAGGTTTCTGGTGCAGTTCAGAGCTGTCTTTCAGGAGGTTTGGCTGAGAGTGGGTTTGGCCAGCTAGTACCTGTGGGTGAGCATGTCTGGAGGAATGATTTTTGCTCCATGAACTTTGCTGTAGCTTCTCCTCCTGTCTCTCTAAGTGTCTTTTTCTCTGTCTTGACTAATTCTTTTCATTTCTGAATAATTGTGTGAGTGGAAACATTATTTGCGTACTCACATAGCCTGTGCTGGTTTTGGTAATTATGTTGGTTTTGCTTATATTTGCTGTCTGTATTTCGGTGTTGTTTTTCCAGGCTCCTTGGCCTGCATTATGTGTGTTACTCCCAAAAGTAATCTAGACAGAGCCATTGTTTTAGCTCCATGCCATGAAGAATTAAAAAAAAAATGAAAAGGGAAATACAATTGTTCACTTCTACGTGTTTTGCCTTTTTTTACAGCCACCTGAGGTGTGTAGTGCTTGTCACTCTCAGAGACATCAAGCAAGGAGAAGAACTTTTTTCTAATTACTACACTGTTGTCAACTGAGTGAATAGACTCAAGACTGAAGAAATCTGTGTCGTTAAATACTTACTCTGTGTGTATGTCAAGCTTTGTGAGCATTTTTACATAACGGAGGGCTGTAGCTGTACCATTTAGAAAGCAAGCTGCAGGCTTGTGTTTCCCTGACAACACTTCACACTTGATGCAGAGGTGAACATTTAACTGTTTACATTGTTAGGTTCTCAGCTGTCTACTGTTGTTGATGTTGTTGCTTATTGGTGCTCAGCTGCCCATACAGTAGCTCACAAAATAAAATCCTAAGTTTTGGACATGTCATTTAATCTTCTAGTTTGCACAGTTGTCTGTAACTGTGGCTCAGTTTTAGTATTTTGCCATTTCATTTCTCATGCTTACAATGGAGACCATTTGTAAAAAGACTACCCTTTTGTGACTTATTCCTCAGATAATCCTCATAGTTCATGGTAATTACTAGTTCTCATTCTGGTTTTCTTGGAGTTGGTCCCTTTGGTATCTGTTCCTTTTAGAAAGTATTCCAGTGTAGCCAGTTGTCCAGATCTTTTGTGAAGCCAGTTTTTGGAACAGTGCTAATAAGCGCTTCAGATGTGCCTGCATGGTGCGCTGCCATCAAGAAGCCAGCTTGAGCCACTGGCTTTAGCTGTGCCTGCCTTGGGGTAGGAGGAAAGGTGGGATGTATCTTGAAGCCCGGTCCAATCCTAGTTTCGGTAGTTCAGTGAAAGTTTCCTAGCATGTGGCAACTTTCATAGCTTTTATTCTCCACGAGAAAGAACTTCATGTTGCAGCATAGCTGGAGGAAATAGTGCCAACCAAGTGTGCTGTGTATATTTTTAGTGAATTACTGGCATAAACAGAGCCAGCCATTCCCACATTAATTCTTCCTGTCTGCGAACGGCCTTCAGAAAGTAAACAAGAGACAGCTTGTCAGTCTTTGGGTCTGGGTAAACAGCTTGGGAAAGAAAAATATCCCAGTATTTACTGCAAAAGTCCAAGCAAGCCTCCTGATGAATTTGTGGAGGAGTGGGAAATGGTGTGCTCTAACAAAGCCGATAGTGGTTGGGGCAGCCAGGGTGCCCTGCTTAGCTGCAGAAGCAGCTCATCTTCTTTCAGAGAGCAAAGCTTTTCGGTGTCTGTGTTACTTGGTCTCCTTCCAAGCCTCAGCCTTGTCTTTCATATTCATCTGGAAGTTCTCCTCAGCCAGAGGAGGCTGGCTTTTTCAGGACGATTTAAATAGCAGAGCTATGAGGTAGTGCCATGTGGCTCAGCATGGGTTGTACAAGTTTTATGAAGATGCTGAGGACAACCTCTAAGTGACAGTCCTTGTGTCTTCACTGTGTGGTAACAGCAGAGCAGGCAGTGATCTTCAGCCTGCTGAAGGGGACCCTTGTCCTCCACCTCCTGAGCCGGGCCTCCTCCCCAGCTCTCTCTGGGAAGAGGTTATTGGGCATCTCTTGATCTCCAGGGAGGAGGCTGGTTGTCAGGGCGCCTGCAGCGCTGCTTAGCTCAGCAGGTTGGGGTTTGTGGGCAGGTGAGGAATACTAGTCTCTGCATGCCAGGAAAGGCAGGTGCTCTCCACGTGTTCTCCTGGCAGAGATGCTGTCATACCAGGGCATAGATTACTCCAGCTGTTTCATTCTACACCTGTTAATACTTTATAAATGACCAGATTTGACGGTATACTCCTGTATGACGACTGCGGACCTCAGGTTTACAACTTACTTATTGAGAACGGCTTGCTTTACTGCACTGGCTGCCTGCTGGATGTGAACATTGTGTGCTAGCGGAGGGTCACAGTGCGGAAGTGCAGGCTGCTGGTCCTAACGGGGCATGTGGGACTGGATTCTCCTTGCTGAAATATGGAAACCTGACAGCCTGCTTCAGCGACTGCTCATATGTGAGGGAAAGCAAGACCTGACATGCAACTGGCAGCAGCAGCAATTGAGTTCTGTCTGCTGGTGGCTACAGAAAGCCAAAAAGTGTCAGGAGGAGGAGGAGGTGCAGTCAGGTGGTACTTCTGAGCAGGAAGCAGCGCAACATGGGGACGGCAGGAGAGAGGAAGATGGAAGGGTAGAAATAACAGTCCAGTAAAGTGCTACAGCCCGTGAAAGGGCTTCAGGTATGTCAGAATCTTCCTTCTCATCTTTAGATTCCTATCTCTTCATTAAAAGTGAAAGTCATTCTAGTTCCCTGTGTGCCCGTTCATTACCACCAACCCCACAGTGCCAGTGCCTGGGAGAGAAGAGGAGGCACTCTGACGTCATTTCAGATGCAAGGTGCAATCCAGTAATAACCCAGTAAAATTCTTTATGCAATCTATTTATGGCTTGTTAATAATAAATTATTCGTTACAGTAAATCTCTTGAAAGATGCTTTGCCTGGATGATTTTCTTTGGAATTCCCTAAAACTAGGGACTTGGCTAACTCTGCCTCTCTGTGCCTGTACACTTAGTGGTAGAAGAAGGAAAATAAAACTAAAATTTAAGGTAGTTTCAGGTACTGACAGGCCAGATCCACAAAGTCCTCCCAGATGCAAGCCCATGGTCTGCATGTGTTAAAGTACTGTACTAATTACAGAGAGGGTTTGTATGTTTAAATCCATTGCCAGCTGTGACGTGCTGGCCAGGATCCTTGGTGAGGATCGCCAGCGGTATTGGGCCTGGCTTTGCCCACAGCAGCCCCTGCAGCGCTCTGCTCTGCATGGGTGGCTAGCAGGGCTGGTGACACCCCCTGTTTTGGCTACTGCTGAGCAATCCTCACATGGCAACAGGGTCATCTCTCAAACCCCCTCACCACCAAGTCCAACAGGCTGGGAATGGACAAGAGGTTGTGAGGGGACACAGCCAGGACAGCTGTCCCAAGCTGACCAGAGATATTCCATATGGTATGACATCATGCTCACCTATAAAAGCTAAGGGAAAGGAGGAGGGGAGGGGTCATTTGTTATTAAGCCATTTGTCTTCTGGACCAGCCACTACGCGTACTGAGGCCCTGCTTCCCAGGCAGTGGTTGGACATCGCCTGCTGAGGGGAAGTGGGCAATAAATATTTCACTTTTCCTTTGCTTCTCTGCAGCCTTTGCATTTTTAAACTGCCTTTATCTTGCCCCACAAGTTCTTTTTCATCTTACTTTTTCTCCCCCTGGTCCTGCTGAGGAGGCGAGTGATAGAGCGTCTGGGCTCTATCACACCAACATATGAACAAAACCAGGAGTGCAGGGGGAAAGTGGAAAGGTTTGCCACTGCACAGAGTTTTAGGCTTATTTTTCCTGGATTTGTCTGAACTCGTTACCCCAGTGGTAAATGTCATAGAATAGAATCATGGAATGGTTTGGGTTGGAAGGGACCATAAAGATCATTTTTTTCCAACCCCCCTGCCATGGGCAGGGACGCCTCCCACTAGCCCAGGTTGCTCAAAGCCCCATCCAGCCTGCCCTTGAACACTTCCAGGGATGGGGCAGCCCCAAGTTCCTTGGGCAACCCCTTCCAGTGTCTCACCACCCTCACAGTAAAGCATTTCTTCCTAATATCCAATCGAAATCTCCCCTCTTTCAGTTTAAAATAATTAACGCCTCATCCTATCGCTACACTCCCTGATAAAGAGTCCCTCCCCATCTCTCCTGTAGGCCCCCTTCAGGTACTGGAAGGCCACTATGAGGTCTTCACAGAGCCTTCTCTTCTCCAGGCTGAACTACTCCAACTGTCTCAGCCGGTCCTCGTAGCGGAGGTGCCCCAGCCCTCTGATCATCTTCATGGCCTCCTCTGCACTCGCTCCAACAGGTCCTGGTAGTCCTGGCACTGCCAGTGGGGGACTCCCCTGATTGCAGGCACCACAGTGCAGCTTGCCAACTTGTTGGGGTCTGAAAGGCAGAGAAGCTTGGCAGATTGGGCTGAATCCATGTGCCACCACCACAGGAGCAGGAGGATGGAGCCCTTAGACACTACAGTATTGATTTGGAAATGCTGAGCAGCAGCAGCTGCTCTTTAGATGGTGAAAGGAATAGACACCCACCTGGTCTCGCCAGGGGTTTCTGAAGAAAATTGGTCTGCAAAGCTGTGATTTTTGACTTCTTAGCTCAAAAGGTGAAGCTGGTTCTAACAGTCAACTGCAGTTCTCCAGGAGTTGTTAACTGGAATCCCTGTTGATTCGGAATGGTAGGAGGACAGACGGGCTTGAAAGCTCAAGAGAGGAGCTTTGCAGGTGTGCTGCAGACTCCCAGAAGAAAGGCAGATGTCTACTGCAGGAGAGGGATGTGTCTGCTGGGGGAAGGAGCTGCAAGGGGTCAGCACAAGAATCAGAAACTCACTTTAAAAGAGCAATTATTAGTCAAGCTACTGAAGTACTTCAGGATCTTGATTACTGAGTATCAGTGGTGTGATTTGGAGCAGGTGGACATGAAAATAGCCTGTGTTCCGGTTAGCACACTTGTATTTGAAACACCTGTCCACATGGGGAGTCCACCCCAAAGGGCTGGGCTGGGGGGCCTCTGGTGGCAGCTCAGAGGCCACCCTTCCCTTGGGACTTCGTTCTCGCAGCCATTTCATCCCCCACCACTGCCTGTGGCCATGGTGAGTGTGACCAAGGCAGACCACATCTCCCTGCTGTGGCCATTCCGATTTGGAAGGACTGACAAAGGAGTTTGTCAGGCACTGAAATAAACATAGCCTGTGAAACTACTGAAGGGTATGCATGTGTATATATATTCATATATGTGTGTAAATATACACATTCATATACATTGGAACAGGCTGCCCAGGGAAGCAGTGGAATTGTCATCCCTGGAGGTATTTAAAAGGTGGGTAGACATGGTGCTTAGGGACATGGTTTCATGGTGGTTTTGTCAGTGCTAGGTTGATGGTTGGACTCAATGACCTGAAAGGTCTCTTCCAACCTAGGCGATTCTGTGATTCTATATATATACACAGTGTGTTTTTATACAAGTATACATATACCTAAGTGGGGCTGGGGTAGAAGCAACAGTTCCCCAGGCAACTCCCATGGCACTCGGGAGGAGGAGAGGGGGAAAGATGCGAGCGTGGTGAATGATGCTGCTCATCCGTCCCTCCTCCCCTGCTCTCCAAGCCACCATTCCTTCCTGGCCGCTGCTCATCAGCCCCCACCGTGAGCTGATCTGACTCGCTAAACATGGTGACACCACCACAAACCCCAGGCTCTCGCCTGTTTTGTTGTCTGCTATCGCAGGGAGCTGCAGCAGCTCAGAGAAGGGACAGAGCCAGCGGGAAGCCTTTATGGTGGCTGCCGGTTGCTAATTTGACTCACTGGATCTTATGAAGCCATGCTTTAAGAGGCTTTATTTTTTATTTTTTTGCGTATAAAGGTGATGCTGTACTTACCCAGCAGCTCCTTGTTGCCTGCCGTAGCTGTGTGCTCCTTCTTCCCTGTGCTAGTTCTGGAGCTCACCTGGCAACATGGAAAGATGAGTCAATAACTCTTCTGCCGAGGTAATGGACTGCGTTGAGTCTGTTTGGGGAGCAGGCAGAGGTGTCCCAGCACGGAGGCAAAGGAGCAGGCGGGGACAAGCAGGCACACCTCAAGCAGGGGGAGGCCCTTGGAGGCAGCAGGAGAGCATGTTTCTGCTGAGGCACCCTGGCCTCCTCCCATACTGCAGGGCCAAGATTTGCTGGGAGCGCTAAACTCCCTGCAGAAGGGGAAGAGAAATCCAAGAACTAGTAAAAAGTACTTTAGCAAACTGATCGCTGGGGTTTATGCTTCTAGCCTTTGCTGCCTGGCATTTTGAGGACAAAATGAGGACTTAGGCACCAGGTAGCCAAGCACCGTAAGGACTTCAGGAGCTGCTTATCTTTTTAGTAGCAGAAGTGGACGTGTCCTGAGATTACTTTAATGGAAATGGAAGTAACGACTGAGCTGGGGGCAGAGGTTTACCTTACACATATATGTACTAATTGAAACCATTTTTAAGACACCAGTATTGTAAGGCTAACAGCTGCATCAAAACAAGAAAGGATTAGATGTGGTCGGTCATTATGATTTATTCTAACAATATTGATCTTTATGGTAAACCACTAGAAAAAGGGAGGTGCAGCCTGACACCAGAGTTCTGGAGAAGTATTTTGTTTTGCACCTTGTATCAACCATCATTACAAAGACACTTACCTTGCACCTCTTCTTCATCAGGGAAAGTGTTCTGGGTTGAGCGACACAGGACTAATTTATCTTCTAACGCTTGGAAAACTCCACTTTTGGGACAACCCTAGTGTCTGAATTTGTGAAAATATTTACTTTGTAGCCAGCTGTGGTATGTGGGTTTGAAGGTCTCAGTGCTTTGTAGCCTTGCCAGGTGGGGGGATGAGGAGGAGCGAGACCCGAGCACTTGACCCAAGCTGGCCAGCAGGACTATTTCATGCCATGAATGTCATATTCAATATAAATTAGAAAGTTTGCTGAGAGTTTTTCTGCCTCCCTTGATGGCGGCCCTCCAGACAACTCCTTGCCCTGGTGCCACATCCCTGAGCCCTTCCCTTCCTCCCAAAGCCACAGCACTTGCCATGTCCCACATTTGCTGTCCACTGCGGGAGTGCACAGCTTCTACTGATGGCATTGACTGAGTATAGTTCTTGTATATCTTATATTAGTATCGGGACCAATACTGTTTTTTTATTGTTAATTATTTAGTCTTATCCTATTAAATCTGTTTATATTTCAGCCCTCATGTTTCCTTGTTTTCCCCAGTTCCCCTTCTTGGGTGGGGAGGGGTCATCAGGTGATAAGAGTAATTGTCTAAACGACAACAAACTGTTACGGGTTTTCTGAAACACTAACAGGAAGCAAAGCTCTCATTACATTACTTGGCAAATTAAAACTTCTGCTGTTCAGAATTACATCAGCTTGCACTCCTATCTAATTAAAAAATAACTGATTATTTCCTTACCCGAAGCTTTATTGTGCCAGCCATTGGAAAAACAAGCACGCTGGGCCTAGGAAAGGACAGCACCAACTAACTCTGGCCTTTGACGGAATTGCTGCGTTAAGATCTTAGAAGTAATACAGCGCTTTTCAGGGTTCAAAAGTAGTGTTCATTTTCTTGAGGGAAAGGCAAACCAAGACAAAAAGCATTTCAAATAGTTTAACATCAGCATTAAGGCCTAAGCTGAGTAGAATTTTTGTATTCAGACCTGTGATCTACTTGACACGGATTTAAGGCTTTGGGCGAGGCTTCTTACACCAGAGAACAGGAGCGCGTTCCCCACAGCTTACCGTGCAGTTTTAACGCTGGGTTATACTGTGATGCTTTACTCTGAAGCAATGTTTAAGTCCCATCTAAGATTTTGCTATATTTAAGCCATAATGTTTTAATGTTTGAAGGAAATCCTTCCTATTTTACCTTCATCACTGCATGCATTTTTCACTCTTCTCTATTAGGCAGCGTGCACTTTAGTGGTACCCAGAGTTCTTAAAACATGTTCAGTTACTGTTAAATATTTCTGAAAATGAAGTAGCAAACATAGTGCAGATGCATGAAAATCTTTACAAGTAAAGAAAGGTTTCCAGACATTTATTTCTGGAACTGTACACCAGGTATTAAAGTACAACAAATACAAAATAATGCTCAAAAAAATCAGGGTTTATGTACAAATATTAAAACCAATGCAACAATAGCGACTTCCTCTTGAACATCTGATACTAAAACATGTTCCGATTGTCACTAGATTTGTTGTTATGCACAGGGTACTTACTTTGAACTGAGAATAACTGGAATCTCTGTTTTATTAGAAGAACTATAACCTTTCCTACTGTATTTTACAATTGATAGCATCTTCCTTCTTTCAATGAAAAATAGGAATAAAAAAAATAGTAACCTTGTCATTATTTTATAAATTACTGTATTTAGTTTCCCTGTCTGTAGACAATGTGCTTGTAATGCTAGGCAAATAGTGTCCCTGTTGGTCAGTTTATCCATTAGTTTACATTCAAAGTTGAAATACTCACTAGAGACTTTGGTTAAATTAAGTAGTATCACTATTTCTACTTGATCTGAAGTTTTCCTATATTTTTGACCCTCAGTTTTAAAGATTAAAACCAGGAAAACATTGCACAATTCATTGACCTAATTGTACACAATTTAGTATTCCTCAACCAGTATTGTACATCCTTCAAGTAAAATCAGCAGTTGGACCATGACAAGAGGAAAACTAAACATTCAAAAACCTAGCATGAGAAGATGACGTATGACTAACCAACGTAAAAGTATTGCTATAATCACAGCACCAGTTACACTTCTAAATGAATCAGCTACCCTCTTCAGGTTCCCTGTACATAAAAAGGATACATTTACCAACACTGCAATTGCCCATTATGGATTTTTTTGGTTTGTCTGTGTGAAGAAAAAGTGTGGCAAAGGACAAAGAATTCATCACAGTTTGTTATAAGAATTGTGCTTCACCGTCTAAGAACCAAGGCAATGTAATTTCTTTGTATGGTTGCAATTCAGTTATCCTCATGCTGACTTTCAAAACGCAATTCTTTTAATAAACAGTAACAAGTTCTCCATTTAAATGTTTAAACTGAGAGAAAAATAACTAAGTCCAGCTTTAAAAAGAAAAGTTCAATAAATAGCTATTTTACATGGATAAAGTCATAGTGGTACAAATTTATGAATGTCACATCAAGCATGCACAAAAATGTTCCTATACACAGAAGTAGTCAGAAAATATTGAAATAGATATCTAAAAAGATATGAAGAATTTACATATTTACAAAATCTTGCAAATTATTGCCTCATTTTAACAAGGAATTAAAAGTAAACGATACCAGCTAGCTAGCCAACAGGCTAAATAAGATCAGCATTTAAAAATCTATTAGACTAGCCGGAATTCATTTTTCTCTCATATCGTTTTCTGAATTTTGGTCAAAAGTTTTTATTAAATAACTAAAGTGTCCATTCAACTTGCTGACAACCCAAACCTTAGACAAGTCTCTGTCTACATTAAGAGCCCAGCAATGCATAGATAAACTGAATATATTACTGCATCAGCTAATGAGAATGGGCATGTTCATTTAAGTGCAACTGGTATAAGCATTCAGTCATCTTTGTATAATCACTTTTATACAGACCAGCCACTCACTGTAAACCCATAGATAAACTTGAATGTATAAGAACGAAGGATTATGGCCAGTATTTTACAAAATTACATAAAATGTGTTGATTCATAAATGAAAGAAACAAGGTACAAAGTTCAGCACAAAACGCAGCAACAAGAAGCTGACAACTTGGCTAAAAATGTCAAGAGTACAACACAGGGCCAAGGCTATCTGTTACTTACTGTGTACTTACTAAAATTACATATTTCAGATGTGGAAGTTAAGAACTGATTACAACATTATCTCTACTTTTGTCCACTGTGCTAAACTAATTTGTTTTTAATATGGTAAATGTGCTACTGCGTAAACATTTCAAAGCAATCTTCATTACAATGCTGTGAAGAAAACTCCATACGCTGCATCCAAAACTCAGGCTGCCAATGCAGTTCACAGTATGTGTAATAAATACCCTCTTCCCTTTCAAATATTAAAGTTACTACTTCCTAATTACCAGCATAACCTTGAAGCAACTATTACAAGCTTCAATAACGCAAAATTAATCATTTGAATAATGAAAACGAAGTAGTGGCAATTAAATTCATAATACAAACAGTGCAAAGAAAAAGCATGGAGGGAAAGGGGGTAATCCTATTGAAGTAAGGTTCAGATTCTCATGAAAAAAACCTGCAAGCTGTTGGCTACAACAACATGTTACAAGCCAACACTTTGTTTGCTTTGACTCTCCTGCAAGAATTAGAACAAACGCTTGCAAGACAAACTTCCTGGATGGTTAAATTGCACTCAATGTCAAAAATAAAAAAATTTACTGAAGTTAAAAAGTTGCTTTTACGGGAAACATTTTTACTCATCCTTTCCTATTTGACCAAAGTAGTGAAGTGCCATTTTTGAGCCAATGACTTGCCAAAACAAATAAATGCAAACCACGCTAAAGAAAAACTTTCAAATACATACTTCAAGGTTCTACTATTCCTATATAAACTAGATAGTTCCTCCAACCTGTAACACCTTGAACTGCAGTGCTACGTACAACTTAATGTGTCTTCCAGATGTAGACTGTTTTGTTTAGTGGTAAATCCTAAGCTGTGCAGACTGTAGCTTTATACAACATCAGCTGCCTTAGGAAAGCTAAGGTACACGATTACATTACTCTTCAGAAGTCGTGGACAAACCCCATCCGAATACAGTACAGCCTAAAACGCCTCTGTTTAAGCCAATAAGTAAGTTTAAAGCACACAGATACCTATGGCAGCATAATTACTTCTGTGTAAGGTAGCCATGGCCTATCATTTTGAAACAGCATCAAAGTGTAGGTCTTCACACTTTACTCATGTCAACTCCCTTGTGCTAGCTTCTACCAGGATGAACTTGCTGTTTTGTAAACTGAAGTGCTCTAGTTTAGTATCACATGAGAGAAGGTTCCATTTAAAAAACTTCCTTGTATGTTTGTGCAGTTTAAATTAAAGAAACCCATCCCTGCCTTTATAAGAAAAAAAAAAAAAAATGCTACATTGAGCAGGGATCAGGATCGGTACCTGTAAACATTGTTATTCCACTGCATCCGGTACGGCAAAAGTAACTTAGACTAAAAAGCCACTCCAATCCGTTCAGAACTTCTGTGCTGGTTTTGAAATGGTGGCCTCCGTCTACAGGCTTAAAAAAAACTGAAGCAGAGCTTAAAGCTGCACCACAGAGTTCTCTTAGTCCCAAACTCTGCCAAGCATCCTATGACATTTCCACATTTATGGACTGAAAGAAGAAATTACTCTTGATAAATCAAGATATAGTTCTATACATACAAAGACATCACTGATGTCATAAAGTTCAAACTTCCAGTGAAAGACTAAGCAAACCTGATAGCTCCCATCAAGTTTACTACTACTGCATAAAGTACCCACTGTTTGTTTCGTTCTCCAGAGTCATTCTGAGTGAAGGGCAGCATGTTGGTGAAGAGCGTGGGTACTGATAAAACCATTCGTCTCATTTGCAGATAGACTGCTGAAGTCAGCCACTGAAACAGCCATTTTGGCACTGGTAATATGGTGTGTGTGGTTCTCAAAGTCCACACCAAGGTTATTTACAGAGACATCATTCATGAAGGTTTCTGGGACAGCAATTCCCATTTTCAATCTCTTTGCGGGTCTTTCTGTCTCCTCACTGCACATGTTCATTGGGTTTAGCTCTGAATGATAAAAGCCAGTCTCAAATAAATTAAAACAATCACTTTCACCATTGCTAGGCAAGTTAAGCAATTCTTCTGTTCCAACAGGCACATGATTAACTGGTGCTCGGGGTAAGCTGTCCATAGGAGGAAAGGCGTCATCCAGGCAGTTCACGTCTGAAGTGTGGCAGACTGTAGCTACACTGTTTGTCAATGCTGGAATAAAAAAGAACACAAACCCAAATAAAATAGTTGTTTGCATAGTTACAACAAAAAGATTTTTATTTTTTTTCCTTGATTTACCTGTCAACTCATTGGCAGTGATAGAGTTCAGAATGCTTAGTTGTTGATCAGGAATGGTTTCTGTTCGACTATTAGATGTTAAGGCTGAAGAATGCACTGCTCCACCAAGGGCTTCTGCTTCATCTACCAAACGATCCATGTAGTCCCTAAAAGAATATTGCATCCATAATGTATTACTTAACTGTAAAACAAGGCCCAAAAATAATGATAGATTTAATATCAGTTGATGCAGTCACTGCAGCATTACACTGCAACGACAGAAGGAAAAAAAAAAATCTTACATATTTATGATTAGCAGCGGAAAACATATTGCAAGAATGTTTTACTTACGTAACTCCTGGATGATGGTTATATCTCTTCTTTCCAAATCTTGTTTGTTGAGCAAAGTAATCGTAACGCTCCGACTTTTTCCACATGTAATAGAAAGCCACACACTCAGCAACTGTTCTGGTTCTTACCTAAAAGAAGGCAAGAAGAATTGACAAGATTAATGCAAAGACTTACGTTTTGTCATCTCCCCAGTTCCCGTGCCTGCAATATTGTTAGTTTTGTTGTTCTAGCACCTGGAACAAAACAATTACCTTAAGAGACCTCGAAGAGCTCTACAGTTTCAAGTAAGTATTGCATTTTTTCTACTGTGTGCTTTATTGGCTTCTTTAAAGCTAGACTGAAACTGTATCTACATCTGAAGCATTTATATATATAAATATATATAACAATTTTTAAACTGTAAGACAGACTCTCTATTAAGATGGAAAAAGCTGAGCAAAGCAATGACCTAAGAGAAGCGAAGCAGAGAAGACTCTGGGTACTTATTCCTTTTGGGAAAGTCCAGAACTGTGGAAGCTTTGACAACAAATAATCACAATAGTAAATGCTTAAACAACAAAATAAAATTGTAGTCTTGGTCGAGAAGGTATAAAGGATTCTAAAAACTCATTTTTATCTATGTTAACTGTTTGTCTTTTTCTCCAAAATGGAGGTTGCTATGTGAAGTCAGATTCTTGGAGAAAAAGTCATTACTCCTACCTATATTCTTAAAAACTATATCCTTTTTTAGATGCAGAAGCATTTAACATTGTCAGCCCACAGTTCCAGTTTAAGTTTTACAAATAGAATATACAACTCTATCCACATACAGTCTGGCAGTAAACTATACTTGAGCTTAGTCAAACTTACAGAAACATCAGAGGCGAATCCAAAATGCCTTGGGTGTTGTAGTAAACCTTGCTAATTTAGACACAAACATACCAGGCAGGGGAGGAAATGAACAGATGTCCATATGCTAGCATATAAAGTGACAGTTTACAACGCTTTGCAGTACAGTGATAAGGAACCATCTCTTGTTAAATTTCTCCATGCGCTAGATCTTGTCTCGCTGATACTTTCCGTATACAAGAGACATCAGCTTATGCTCGATCCCAGAACTTTCACTAAACTTCCTGGCATTTTACCTACTTGGGAAAAAACCCAGTGGATTTCTTAGACAAAGTCTGGTCCGTAGTGACAGATAAATCAATGCATGTACTTTGTTGCATGTTGGAAAAAATATTTCAATATTATTTATTTGCATCTCTGATGAATTACTGTTAATTGGTAAGGTTCACCTAAAATCTGAACCACCCAAATGTAACTGGTTAAACCAGATATTGAGCAGGACTAGCTCACTGTTGTTGAACAGCAACCACAACCCTATAAAGTTTAGCTGAAATACAACAAAAACACCAGACTCCTAAAGAAAAAAGCCTTCAAGGTGGTAATCAAGCATAAAGCAGAAAATTTGGAAACATCCATATTGTCAACTGTTGCTTTTCGATCAAAAGGAAAAAAAAAAACCAAAAAAAACGGGGCCTATTCTTCAGGCACAGAGGAATCAATCAGAAGCAATCCAGATCAAGCTAACTCCTTTGCTGGCCAGAAAACAGAATCCTGATGGATGACTACACTTTCTGAAAACACAAAAACTAAGCCTGTTTCTGTAAACTCACACCTTTCTAGTGACAAAAATAAATTAAGTAAAGATGCAGTTTCCCCTCCCACAGCCATGGTATGCAAACACTGTGCTTCTAGGACAGGCACACATTTAAGCTAAATTATAATATAAAAGCATAAATGGAAGTAACGTCAACATAAGTTGATTTCAGAGATAGTACATTGACTCATCTTGCAACGCCTAGCTTTTCCAAAGACATCTGAGGAAAAATTGGCTCAAAAATGCCAAGCTGGTTTTAGTATGTTTGTTCTTATTTCACTCTTCTGCATGGCTTCTGACAAACATTATTGCTTTTACAGATTTTCAGCATCGTTTCATCTACCAATTCTTCCATTTAACTGTAAAATACTAACCTTGTTTTTCTGTATGAGATGAAAGTCTTTTCCATAAATCAGAAGTGCATGTTCAAAGCTTCTGCATTCTTCTTCTGTCCATGCCGTCATCTCTTCTAGACAATTACAAAAGTAGCATGATAAACTTGATTGCACTCACTAACCTTTTACAAAGAATAAAATATTTGTTGCTAACGGATGAATATCCACATGCATTCCAAAAAACCTAATAGTTCAATTGTTTAGATCCATGTCTTTTCCTCTACTATACAGACATCCTACTTGAAATCTAACATTCTTCTTTATAAAGACTCATTAAAGAGTTTAATTTCTGAAATCTTTTATCCTTGACAAAAGGATACTCAAAAGGGCAAAGGACATTCAAAAGATTTATCATTTCTTCATAAGTTTGTAATCAAAAAACCAAGGTTTGATAGCACCACTGACATGTAAGTGAGGTAATTTTTCTCAATATTTCTTCTTACATAGGATACAAAGAACGGTGGTGGTTGGAAAAAAGAGTGAAGGAACAACCTGTTGTGATGGGTGTTGTCTGTCCTGCCCCCCCCCCTCCCCCGCCACTGAACAAGCAGTACTTTGGTTTAGGCATCACCGACAAGTGGTCCCGGCTGAGGTCAGTCCCTGGCTGGGACTAGACAAAACTACAACTGCTACAGCTGCACACACACCAAAGGGGTGGCTGACTGTGACTCTTTATGCCAGAAGTATCTGCAGCCCCCCCGAGCCTATGGAGCTCTCCCGCACAGCAGCAGGATGTGCAGAGGCCATCTCCCCTCAAGCAGGGAAGGGACAAGGTTGCCCTTCAGGGCTGAGACTCCCCTTACCCAGCACCTGATGGCTGCAATAAGGTGACACTTCACCCTAAGCCTAAAAGTATATTGTATGCTAGCGACATGTGTGTATATATATATATATATCAAGCTATAGCTTAATGGAAATGTAGTAAGTAGTAGTGTGTTTGATCACTGCCTAATTATCAATTATTGTTAAAGCATTGTTAAATCACTGTTTAATTACTATTCAATTATTGCTTAATTACAATTTAATTACCAACCATCGATTAACTATCACTCGATCATTTAATCACTATTAAAACCTTTTAGTTTAACCCCTTAACGATGACTTTTCTTAATAATTCACCTGCGACAAAAATGAGGGTAGTTGGCAGGATGACAGATTCAGTAACAAGACTACTTATGAAGGCACCGAATTAACCCTTCACTGAAATTTTCACATGATTGGGTGTGTGAAAAGCAGGGTAATTGGAATAAGATAAAAGAACAGTTGAATCTGAAAAGGGAATCTGAAAGATGGTAAAGAGAAGGTAATAATAATATAAAAGATGTTGAAGAGGTATTTAGGAGATGCGTATCAGTGTAAGGAATGTGAAGAATAAGAAATGAGAATGTTACAAGATAAGGCTGAACAAAGAAAGCAATGAGAAATGCTGTTACCTCTGCGAATACACCACTTGGTTCAACAGCTGAGGGAGGAAAAAGAAAAACCCAGGAAGGCAGAGGATAAACTAGAACTCATGATAATTCCGGCCCCCAGCCCTGATTAAGTTAGATCTGGATGGCGTTTGGGGACCAGGAGTGTTCTTGAATGAGGGACTATCCCCTAACACTGAACCCACTCTGTTACCCGCTCAGTAGTGTATTGGGCAGGAGGCAAAGACCCTTGGGACAGAAGGGAGCCCACTGCTATACCAATAAGATCATCAAGTGAAGTTTTTACTGACATTACAACAGCAGCCTGCCTTCAGGCTACGAACGACACAGGTGCACGCTGTAATGATCACCCTGTCTCTGCCCCTGTAGACCCCAAAGCCAAGAAACCACTAATACCGGGAAGCCCCACCCCAGCTATTTTAAAATTATAGCTCACTGCAACAAGGGACTAAGTAAGACAAAACATAGAACATAACCATCAGGACAGTCAGGATGGCCAACCTCGCATCCAACCCATCCCGACCTGGGCAGACTTGATGCATGGCATTGTAAATCATCGCTGAGAAATGGGGTGGGATGAACCAACACCCGCTGGACGATTCCGAGCTGACGCAGACAACAGACAGATCCAGCAAGACAGACTCCCCAGAAGCCCCGACACTTTCCCCCATCTCATAAAGCCCCTGCTGAGATAGTGGACCCCCAGAAGAGGCACAATAAGCCATGGAGGAAAGCCTTAGCGCTAGACATACCTCAGGTAGCCATACAGGACCAACTGGCTGGGACTATACCTACTCTGATCCAGGCTTTTGAAAAACAAGGGGTATCAGGCAGTCTGGAACAAAGCAACAACCATCTGCTCCGTAAGATTCCATGAATAACCCTTTCAGACTTCTTAAGAAGGGACTGCAAATCTGGCTTTTTTTTTTTTTTAAAAAAAGATAAAACCTGCAGTTTCTAAGATGGAATTCAATTTTACAAACAAGAACAAAAAAAAAATCCCCCCCCCCAAAAAAGAGTAAGACCTTTAAAACAAAGTAGCTCAAACTATTTGAATAGGTCCCTTTTGTCTCAAGTATTACTGCTTTCCTATCTTGATTATAGCTTTGGGTCTTTATATAATTAAAAAGGGATATTTCAGGCATCTTACATTCACAATGGTGATCCAAAAAGTTTCCGTTTAGCTGACATTTAAAGCCAATGGGGGGAAAAAAACCACATTTCAAAACATTCCTGTAAGCAGACACTGGAACCAAGACCTTTCTGCTCCCAGATGAAGGCGATAATCATTCCACTGCAAGGCTATTTTCTTTCTTTCTCACCCCATTAATTTTGCACTCCTTACTACAAAGTTCTCAAGCTTCAGGAAAGAAAAGATCTCCACGTAAAGTCTCCCTGCTAAAAAATTATCTTGGGAGGGGTAGATTTTTAATCCTCATCTTGAGAATAGCAGTGAACTACAGTGGGTAGAGTAGGTCATAGCATAATGGTTACTCTAAGAGACAGGCACCGACAGTGTTGTCATTCTTTACCATTTTTAATGAGGGTATAACAAGTCCCATCTGACTTGATGCAGTGGGGAAGAGGAGTGCCAGTAGTAGTCCTTAGGACAGAATTCTGGGCTCTGAACCACAAATGGGCAGAGGCATTTTTCAATCCCAAAACAGGAATCTAAATCCTAGAGAAGTATGGGATTTAGGGATGCAACCCTGCAACTGGTACTTCCTTATTATTTAGGACTACACAATCTCTTCTTGTACACGAGCTTTCTGAAGCACCACCCTGATAGTCCTTACTGTCCCCTTCAGCTTTACCTTACATATTTAACCTTCACAGCACCTAATTTGCGAACACTCAAGTTCCCTTTGGATCCAGTTCTGTAGGGAGTATCTGCTGGAATATCAATTTATACCAGGGCTTATACTCCATTTCTGCTTTAAGCAACACATGTTAACATCCAGGACAAAGAACTGTCTTTGCTAAATGATGAACTCTGACTTTCATTTAAGGGAGTAATAAAGTTGGGGACAAAGAAGATGGAAGTTTGTTTTCCACTGTCAACTCAAGTAAAGCTCTCCACGCTCTACCAAAGACCTATGGAACAGTGGAACCAGTTTAGGGCTAGCACAGCACAACGTTAGCACAGCGAGGAAGAGAATGGGGCTTACTTATATAGCCAGCTGTTTTCCTGATTTTGGTATAAATGTCATAAGATTCTTACTGATCATGATGTCAAAAGGATACCATAATATGGGTGAGAACAGCCTTATGGGAGCAAAATCACCACTCCCCCAACCCCTCTCCTCAGTTTGTGCCAGGAGGAAAGAAGGGAAGGTGAAAAGCTGATCCTCAACCTTTATACAAGTTGCAAACTCCTCTAGCAGGAATTTCCAACTGGCCAATGGTCAGATTACACCTAATCTATGCTAAAGACATCATGGAAAGGTATGTGCTCATCAATCTACTCAAGGTTTTTCTACACAATTTTTTAATTCTTTTTTTTTTTTTTCAAACACAGATTTCTGAAAAACCAAGTACTCTTTCTTACCCTGAGATGCCTTTCCATTTGAGCAGTATCTCTCAATTGCTTCTTTAACATTATGGCTACTTTTAAGAAGTTCATACAGCGCCTATAGAGTAGAAAAAGTCTTTAGAAGAGTCAAAGTTTGCAAACATCCAACCTAGACTTCTAAAACTAGCCTTTCAGTGAGCATATCTAATGTAAAAAAAGAGGATTTATCTATATAAATGATGAAAAATTTAAAATAGCAACCCAAACCACCCAAAACTTGAGGTAAGGTTTAATTAAAATGTGAAACATTATATGCAATCATCAAAAAAGCTGGATTTGTCAACAGCATGGCAATCAGAAACATCAGAGATCACAACACCGCCAACGTTCAAATACTTGTAATTTTAAGCATGTACTTGAAATTACAAATAAGATCCTGACCCCAATAACATCTAATAAAAAAAATAAAGAAGTTCAGTATTGCTGCCTTTGTAATACAAGGCACAGAAAGAGAGCACACATTAATTACAAAGCAATCTGTCACAAATGGAACAGGATATAAAACATACTTGTTCATTGTCCCGCGTATGTAGTCCTTCAGGAATTCTGCCAATCGTTTTTTCATTTCCTGTTCTTAAGGAGGTTTCAAAAAGGTATTCTTTAACTTTACTTTCTGAGATCACATCAGGTTTCCAAAGTAAATGGTCTTCATTTTCATAGGCTATTAAAACAGAAATCCATTAATGCCAGGTGTGACATAATTTAAGGCTGTAACATTAAAAGCTATTTCAGAAAGACACAGAACAGGAACGCAGAAGTAATCAAATCAAGCACCTTCATGCCACTTTTAAATTGCACCTCATTTTTTCCCCAAAAGCCTCAGTTAAGGGACAGACTCTGCTGTATGGCATGGTGAAGAGATTCAGGTTCCATGAGGATGAGGCAAGGGATGGAACTCTTGAGATGAAGAGTCTTTACAGAGGAGCAGCTTGTAGACAGCTAGACACTTCAAGTCAAATTATGCGTATGTATTCTTCATCTTCATATAAACAAACCAGCAAAACCATTCACAGTTTTATTCAGCTGTTTTCAAAAAGTAAACTATAGTTTACTGTAGAAGAGTGTAGGATATTGCTTTAATATTTCAAGTATTACACGTCAAAAAAAAAGAAGATGAGGTGGCTAATCAGATATTTTCAACTAAAATTTGCCAAAAGTTACTTACAGAATGGCAATCTAGTAGGTTTCAGTGTGGTAATTTGTTTTTCCATTCACCAACAACTGAATGCTGTTAAGAACTTGTATGTTGCATACTTTACAAGCAATCAGGATATATAGTCCTCCTTCATAGTACACTGAAATCATATATGCGCCTCTTAAGTAGCTTATTTGAAAGACAATCTATTGGAAATAGGCAAGACATGGCCTGAACCTTTGTCAGTCTGTGCACATGCTTCAATTTTAGATTAAACTCTAAATCCTTTACTCTGACCAATACATGAGATTAACATTGCACATAATGTTTCACATACTCTCCTGGCAATACAAAATTAGAGTTCTTCAATTCAAACACACAAGCATAATGGCTGTTAGAGTAGAAGGGATGAAGATTCTCAAACCTCTCGTAAAATTGCAGGAAACAACATTAAACTAAGGTGAAGAATAAAATTACATTTCTGAAAGTTCTGTTATGGCTTTAAAATACAGAAAGCTTTCAAACAGACATGTTGCAAGTGTAAGGTTTATAGAAGTGCCGAACTGCCTGCTAGCACAATTCTGGTAGCTGGGACTACAGAGCAGACATATAAGCCCCTGTTTGCCGTCAGAAGCTCTTCAAGGGGTACAGAGGAGGCTTTCACAGAATGATCCACCCCTACAGCCAGGTCCAACCTCCCCAAGCACTGCTGATGCTCAGCTTCAACCTCCTTTACCCACCAAGACAACCCATCATTTTTTGCTGGAGTCCATGGCTGATAATCTCAAGAGGAGCTCCTCAGGCTCTCCAGTCTGGGAGCTACCTCTTTGCTCTTGGCCATGCCACCAGACAAGAGTCTCACTGGTTCTCTCTAGCACCAGCTCATTCCAGAGAAAGTTGTCAGATTAACCCCTTCTTGGTCATTCTCTGGTTACTTACTCCTCCGTTTCTTACAACTCATAAGCATCATGCTTGAATCTTAGAAAATAGAAGGCTTCCCTAAGTCTCTTAAGGAACACAAGAGATGTTCACTTGCTAATGCTTCCAGCTCCATTCATACCAAACATTCTTCTTCTCTACAGCAAAGAATCACTCTTCAAAAAAGCAGTTGATAATGGTGAGAAGACTTGATATACTTCGTTAGAATAGTATTCCAATGAAATATTACAGTTCACATAGAAGTAACTTACAGAATATTGAAAATTTACACAAAAGAACAGAATGCCCTTCATTTATTAACAGATCCCCCAAATTGTTCCTTAATTTCACAGATGTCCACCCATGAGCAAATTTCTTTCATTATTTCCTTTTTGAATTCCATAGCTATATGTGCTATACTTTTCTCATAATGAAGGTTTCTAAAGATACAAAATAAAACTCTATTAAGTAAGTTCTTTTTTTTACTCTAGCACAATTGCAGTTTTTAACCTAATTTTACACTGGAATAACATCATACTTAAAACATTGTATTTTTAAAAAGACAGTGTGCCCTGAGACCTACATCTTCTAGTCATGCTATGGAAATGTAAAATAGTTTATTGCTTTGTTTTCCGTATTCATTTTGTAATCCACACTGTTGTGCTTGCCACAAAACAAGCAAAGAAATATACTGGTTTGAAGATCTTCAGTGTAAAGTAAGTTACATGCTCGTACCCCAGTTATGATACTCAGATGAAAATATTTCCTTCTAGAGCAACAGTTTGTTGCCTCTTAATATTATTATATACTTCAGAATTAACACTGTAATCCAGCCTCCTATGTTTTCCTGAGAATGTCCCCTCAAAGTTGAAGAATCACATTTCTGAGATATAATTATGTAGTTGTGTTACTTCAGTTTTCTAGTACCTTTTTTCTTTTTGTTAAGGTCTCAGAGACTTTAGCTAAGCCATTGAATTTACCTTATAAATTTAAATAACATTTTTCCATCAACTGCTATGTATAAACATAAAATAAAAACAGTCAGAAGAACTTACCCTTTTCACCATCACTATATCTGCCAAGGTAAGGTGGAATTTCAGCCTGGTACTGTGAACCAACCATTATTTCCTGAACATGTAATGAAAAGGTAGAGAAAGTTATTAACTTAATATTTTGTGTACAGAAGCATTAAAAATGCCACAAGCTGGCATTTGGCAAAGAATTCCGGAATTAAGGTACTATTTCAGATAAGTACTATAAAATTGAATGCATTTTTCTTAACAGTAAAGTTTTTTTAACTTCTTAAGATATAATTATTACCTTTCTCAAATCTTCAGATGAATTACCATTGTCTGCCTCTACGTCCTCACCATCTGATTCCTTATCTCCATCACACGTAGTGTTTGCTTCAGACACAAAGAAGTTTGGTTTTAGCTAGGAAGAATTTTCAGTCCAAACACAGAACTAGAAGATACCCTTTACTTTTGAAAGGAACACCTGCTTTTATTCTGGAAGACACTTATCGCGAGTCTGTTGATCTACATTTCTATCAAACTAGCATGAAGTCTGAAGGCACTGGTACTTGTACACTGCAGAACTGAAACATTTATCATTGCTGCAACTGAGACAATTTCTAACAGTCAAAAGGAAATTAGATCATTTTTCTTCATCAATTTTCTCAATAAAGACTTGCACCTTGTAGAAAAGATATGAGAAAAACCAAAAACTTCCAGGACTATGACTTAGACTCAGGTTAATCACAAAGAAAGTAAAGTTGAAGGCATGTCTTTATTACCTATTAAACCCTTTCATAAGAAGTTTTAATGGGCACTCAAAAGATTCCTTTAAACAAATCTGCCTCAGCATGGAGTGAAGATACAGGAGAGCTATACAAAATGGAATAAGCAAAAGGCAGCAAAAGACTGCTTATTCCTCTTCAATCTTTTTTTTTTTTTTGACTCCAAGCAATTTAAATACAGTACTCCGTAGAATAACTCATATTTTAGAATCTGGAATGCTGTGGTACTGGGTTCTGAGGTAATTCTATTTTTATAGCTGTATAATCCCCAGAAGAATGGAATCTACAGTTCTGATACGATTAAAGCTATTTTGTATTCTCAAACTTCAGAAACAACATGCTCATAAACAGGGTTGCAATTTTAGCTTCATTACAACTAAACAGAATCACCAACATCAGAGACAATATCCATGACTGCATGGACTGAGGCTCTTCTCCTGTAGTCATTACTACAATCACCAGTCTATCTCTTTTTGTTGTTAGAAACAGCAAGCAAGAAGCTAACCTGAATGCATGAAATAACAACATGCCTGGCTAATCACAGGCAATTATTTTTTCCAATTAATGCAAATTTAATAAAATACCCTATATTATGTATTAGACATGTTTATCTAAAACTTAATGTTATCTTTGTATCTGAGGAATGGACAGAGATAGGGAAAAAAGATGAAACTGCCAACAGCACTGAGAGAACTGACATCTCCCTCCCTGAAATGGCGGACATTCGATTCTAAAATGTCCAGTCAAAAACACTAGTAGAGAAAGCAACATTCTGATAGAAAACCATGATAGCTGAAAACAAAGATCACTGTTTCTTAATCTGCAGTAAGATGAAGGGCTAATTATTTTTTTTTATAAAGCTGCTGCCTTTCCAGTGTCATATTCATTAACAGTTCACAAGCAATGTTTAAGTGCCAGCAATCCTGGGGTTTGCTTAACTGAAAGAAGGGCATTAAAAATTTTAAGGGTTTTGTATCTCTCTTTCAATAAAAATGTCTTACGTTTATTACACAATCGGCAGCATGTAAAGGGCTACAATTGCCAATGACTAAGGCAGCACATCCCCTTTACTATTCCCCTTCTCTAGAGGAATGAAAACCCCCAGGAACAGCTTAAGATACTTGCCAAATTAAAATTGTGATAAAAATCCTCCACTCTAACTGGCTCTAGTACACCAGTGAACAAGTGAGCTGCAACAGGCACTGAGGAATATCTCGTTCAGGTTGGATAACTGAACCACTGGTTCTCAGATCGTTCCCACAATAGCTCCATAGGTAGTGAAATTTTGGTGGTCATAGGTTTATATGCCTCATCCCATATAAAACCACTTTGGTTCACCCCATGAAGGCCTATGGAAAAATCCTGAATGTGTGAAGGAAAATAATCACAAAGAAACCGCATTCCAGCTCACATCCACAGGCTGCACGGAGTTGTCACTGGCTTAAAAGCAGCAGCAAAAATTTTAGTAAAGAAACACTAATTTAAAAGAATGGGTTACATATTCACGTAATTCACTAACATATTGAAAATCATGAACGGTATTCCTCAATACCACATAAACTATTAATTATGAAGTTACTGTATTCGTAATTAATTTTACTTGTGCTTTGAGCACAGTACCAAATATAAGTCCTTTAGGTAATCAGTAGTATCAAGCGAAGACAACATTCACGTATAACATCCTGGAAAGCACTGCTTCTCCATTCTCAGTGAAGTCAGCACTACTCTGCAATTTTGATATTTTAAGCTAGGAAGCTATATATAATGCTAAAACTTTTTGAGTACTATCATAAAAGTAGGTTTCCTACATCTTAATGGCCGAGGAAAGAAGTCAGTAGCCTCATGGGAAGTAACTGATGGTGTCAAGTCATCAGCAGAGGACTGAGTTTCTTCGTCATCACCCGACAAGAGGTCTTTAGCGATTTCCTCCTGTATCATTAAAACAAAAAAAAAAACCCACCTCAGACTGACTATTAAGTATAGACTGCTGAGCATTTAGATCCAGCAAACTGTAAGTCTCATTAATTAAAATATTTTACCATAAATAAATTCAGCAGACCATAATCTGTTAATCAAAAAGCTAGTTTCCTCCTCCTAAATCTAAGAACAAATATAACCATTCGTTTCAGAGTTGAACACAGGAGCTCATTTCACCTTTGTCTTCTATTAAAATAAACACACAAGAAGCAACTTCTGCAAGCATCAATCTCAGATGTTCTTTCAACTGCTTCCAGTGAAAAATGTGAGTGGAAACTGCCTCAAAACTTTAGAATTCTGTCATTCTTTGCATCACAGATATACCAAAGCTTTAAAAGGCTGTTACCCCTTAAACTCAGGGGGCGGGGCGGAGGAGGAAGAGGGAAAAAAAAAAAAAAAGCCAGGCAGTTTTGTAGACTTTTGCTGAGGACAGTTACAGAAAATAGACAACCTTTACCTTCCCAAAACACAAAAAAATAATGTTTCTGAAGAAAAAGAAAAAGAAAAAGAAAAAGAAAAAGAAAAAGAAAAAGAAAAAGAAAAAGAAAAAGAAAAAGAAAAAGAAAAAGAAAAAGAAAAAGAAAAAGAAAAAGAAAAAGAAAAAGAAAAAGAAAAAGAAAAAGAAAAAGAAAAAGAAAAAGAAAAAGAAAAAGAAAACACTTCCTCCACTGGCAGACATGTTTGAACCCCTCTGTATTAGAGGTTAGGAAGGGAAAGAACTGTATTAGACAACAAGCCGGCTACATTTTTGTAGCCTCAACACAATCGTGAATCCTAATGAGAATCAGATGTGCAGAGCCATCATTATAGCCTACTTTCTGTGGAGTTTACCATTACATCATACTCAGAGAAAGTTAAAAAAAAAAGAAAAGACATATACTTACTACCAACATACTTTATAATCTAAACTACTAGCTGCACATGCTTTATAGCCAAAAATCAGATTAAAATCTCAGAACTCAAAGTTATCTTGCAAATCACAAAACCTGAAGTTTCAGGTTTTTACATCAGTAATGCAACACGTATAGTCACTGTACATAAAACAATCTCTCACTCTCCAAAGGTGAGACCTTTCCAAATGATATGCATTTGAAAGCAACATTCCAAAGCATTCAGGAGTGTATTTTTGATACTTGACGTGTGTTGGAAGTGGGAATTATAATTTTTGGACATTGCATATATCAAAAAACCCCACTTCTACTGGAAAAAAACCCCAAACCTATTTCAAGTTCTTTGGATGTGTTTTAGAAGAACTGTTAACTTACTCATTTCTCATTTGTAGTAATACAGTGCCACTGAAGTTGCTATGCATTTGTAAGTGTGATTAATTAAAATAAGATCCTCAATATCCTCGAAAAAGAATGAATTCAGAATAATACCGTACATTGAAATCAACAAAGATAGTTATTTTGTAATATCAAGAGATAGTGAAATATAATTTAAAGTCGCTTGGATTTCTGCCTTTAAACCATAATACAGGAAAAAACAGTTCTGACTTACTTTATCTAGAGTCATATCTGGAAGTTCATCTGCAAGTTCACTTGGAGAGCTATCCGCACTGGAACCTGCCATAACTGGAATCGTGGGTTCATAGCCATAGAACGCCAGTAAATCTTCCAATGGCATGTTTCCTTCCTAATACAAGAGGATTTACAAACATTTCAACATATTGCCAAATACTTGTAAACAGTTCAGGCCTAAAAGGATAAAACATATTTTTGAAGAACAAAAGCAAAAAAATAAACCAAGAAAAACTTAATTGAAAACAGGAATCTTGATAAAAGTTTAAAATAATTTCAGGCATAGGACTGAAATAATTCATAACCATGTCTCTTGGCATATAGTGAAGTCCCATCAAGCTACTGAAGAAAAGTGTTTACTGGATGGAACTAAAGAGTAATTATTAAAAATTTGCTCCTTATCTGATTCATACTGTAGAGCATGATTTGGCTGTATTTCCTCGAGACAGAAGATATCCTAGGAACATTAACAACCCCCTACAAGAGAAAAATGCAGAAAAACTTGAAGACTTTGGTCCTGCATAGTTACACCTGCAAGTGTGCTGCAAACCCCCACAAAAGTGAACCAAATATAGCAACTTTCAAGCCCTCCTTCCCCATCTCCCACACAATATATTTTATGACCGTTGACAAGGTAATGGGAGAAAGACAACTAATGATATAGAAGGCAAAAATCAAGAGAGAGGCTTGATTTATAACTTGTTTTTTCCAAGAGCTTTTGATCAAATGATTTCAGTAAGTATCCTCACACTTGCATCCTAGTACAATCAATAAAACAATAAACAGTGGGGAATTTTTTAGTTACCTGATTCAAGCTATCAAGATATTAAAAATACCTTCCAATATTTATACCTTTAAAAGTTATATTACCTTTAAAAATTTCTTGTTGAACTCATACACTGATTAAATTACTTGTTTTCTTTAGTCAGCTAAGGTCTTGGTCCTGCAAAGACTTTTCACAATGGGTAAACGTAAACTCATGTCCAAGTCTTTCCAGGATCGGGACCTAAAGTAATAAAGCATTAAAGATGAGCAGCTCTCAGTTCTTCTTCCTTCTATTATAGAAGCAATAAGATAATTTCGTGGAGTAACAAGTCCATTTTAACTACCAGCCTTGGCTAGCTTCTTCGCTATTATAATTGCAAGTTCATATTCAGCAAAAACGTAAAGGTAGCAGGACAAGAAAAAAAAAATAATCAGGAGTGTAAACACTGCCAACTCCACATTTGGAAAATCTGTTTTCACATGGACTATAAAAACACAGCTTCATATCTGATGCTAAAAATTACACCTTTCTGGAACTCTGTTGACCAAAATCTGCAGTTATGCTGAGTGGTGTAAGTGGGTCACTGAGCAGTAATGGAAGCAGCATCATCAATTTGTGGGTGTTCAGCATTCAGCAGGCGTTTAAAATGGGTGATGCACTGCCACAGATGAACAAGAGGTGTAAATAGGAAAAACATGTAATTTAAAGAGCGTAAAATGGAATAGGAAAAGCCAAGGAGCATGCTAGTCATTTTGTACACCCACTGAATGCCAAATTGATGAAACTCAAGACACAGAACTACCATTTACAGAGCAAATGAACGTGATCCATCACGCCTAAACCAGGACTGTTTGTTTGCACATTGGAAAAGCAAAACCTGACCAACAGAATGAAATACAGATAGCTGTCGCTTAACAAATGTATGCAAAATGTACAGTTTCAACTTATATCCAACTTACAAAAGTGGGAAGTGGTGAGTGATATTAGATGGCAGGACTCTAAAACCTGCTTCAGTGATTTCTCTACCGAAGTGAAAAGACTGCTAAATGATGAAGAAAACATGAACTGAACATAAAACTAATGTCTTTGAGAAGCCAAGTTCAGCCTTTTTGTGAGGATGCACTGCTATATCCTAATGAAACCTGATTTTCTTTTTTTTTTTTTTTTTTTGAAATAGGCTGCAAAGGCACGTTGCAGGAAACTGCATTATACAATACAAACTGAGGTACTGGTTAAGTGTCCTTTTCACTAGAAAAGTTACAACATGTATCGACATTTATTGACAGAGCGAGTCGCTCTTACCTTCTCTAGATCTTCAATTTCAGAGCTGAAATTTTTGCTTTCTTCCATCATTTCCTCTTCTTCAAGAGTTCGCTCATCATCATAATCGTGTACCAGCATTTCAGCAGATGGGTCAAAGTCATGATCCTCAGACGATAAAGAGCCAACTATCAAAAACACCTAATTTGAGTAATTTTTTTTCTGTACCAATATATGAAAACACATCACAGAAAAAAACACAGCTATGTGAATTGTTTTACATATATGGTCAGAACTTTTAATGGAATAACTGGAACAAATTCCTAACTAGTTGAAAAATTCAGCTGTTTTAGCTGGTCTTCCCTTTTCATATTTGTAAATAGTAGGTGCAATTTTCTCTCTTGCAGTATAGGGCACTTGGGGAAAAGTACCTAACGTACTAAAACAAAGTTTCAGAAAGTACAATCTCAAATTAATATTTTACTGAGTAAGGCTGTTCAAAACGTCCTTGAAATCATCATTAAGGTACAAATACACAAGTCACAAAATTTCAGATACTGCAAGACTGTGATTTATAGACTCTGATTCTATGTATGTGATTTATATGGTAACATGCATAGTTTTTCACTGGTAAACAGACAACGGGTTATGGATCAGCTTCCTACTGAGAGCAAAATAAACAATGAGACTCGCTTCAGATTAGTTTAGTCTTACAGATGGACCTTTTAAAGATGGAATTTTTAAAGATGTGTTCTACAATGAAAATCATCAAATTACAGGGTTGTTTTCTTCTTTAACATGCACTTTCCGATGGCTTTCAGGATGGAGAAAAGAAATAGATTAGGATATCTCCCTTTCACTTCTGGTTTCGCCTTCTAGTCGTTACGTATTAGTGCTCTGTTGCAATCCTCGGCTTACAAGCCGCAAAGAAAAGGTTTGTTAAGAATTATTTCCATGTAAGAACTTATTCGGTAGTTTTGAAGGAAATAGCTACAAATTTTCAATCCTCTTCAAAAAAACAAAGCAGCATCCCTCTTTGCACTGCTTCCAGCCTTGAAAGAGACCGTTGTTTATACTAACACTTCTGAGTCTTAAGGCATCTAACTAATTTCTCAGCAATTATGCTAAGTCTTCATTCTTTATATGCAGGTAATTAAAGTAAACTTTGTTTATCTCGTTTAAGACAATACTGTGAAAGTTCATAACACCATACTGTAGAGAACATTGAGGCCAAAAATGCTTTCTATCCACATACTATTCATATTATGGTTTCATGGAACTTTCAGTATAGCTGATAACACTACTCCAATTACAGTAACGACATTACATGTTGAATTTCGCTGCTGTTGGCCATCATATCCTGATCCAGTTTCAAGGAAGTGTCAGCTGCCTTAATCTAATATATATTTTATATATGTATGATCAAGATCATTACTTCTAATAGCCATTCTAACTCATTTTACATTTGAGTAACTCAAGTGGAAGTTCTATTCCACTCACAGACTTTAGATAAAGAAGTCCCATTTCTTTAGTCGCTCTGAATGCTCAATATCCCATCTAACATATTTAAACCCATATTCAAAAATAGAAGCTCAATAAATTTCATAAAAGTAGTTAAAAAAGATGACAAACAGCCAATGCAGAAGGCAGGTACACAGAAGCAAATACATTCCCCAAGTACTTCTACGAGAGTAGCCCTGCTGATGTTAACTATGCCTGCTTGTGTAAAGTATTCCAAAGAACGTTAATGGCAGTTAAAGCCTTAAAAATTACTTATCACTATGTTTTTAAACATTTTCCGTTATTACCAACAAGCCAAAAATTTACACAAGCCTGTAGTTATCAGCAACAAGAGAAACAGTCTCTCTCCAGGCTACATGGCTTTACTGAGATGCTGACTTCAAAGTGCTATGAAACTTTGTTTTCATTTTGGGTTCCGAGCAGCCAACTACTAACTGCCACCGGCGTTAAGGGAAAGACGCCACAGCGCGCATCTCTTTCTCCTAAAAATCGGGCAGGCGTCTAACCGCGTGCACATGAATCGTTGGGAAAGCTACGAGGGGACGAATTTGGGAAGGGGGAGGAAATAGAGGGCGGCGGGCCGGGTGCCGGCGGTGGGCGAGGACGAACCTGGGCTCGAACTCCCAAAAGAAGCCTGCGGGGAGAAGAGAGAGCGAGGTGAGACCGGCCTCCCTCTGGCCCGGCAGCGGGCAGG
>VWZL01005754.1:0-120413 GCA_013396915.1 Stercorarius parasiticus
TCAACCAACACCCCCAAGTCCTCTGATCCTTTTTCTGGTTCGCTTCATTTTAGGAGTTTATCATTTATGTGAAACAAGAGATATCAATGAACACATAGATGTATTTTTCATGATAAATTAGGATATTTCATTGAATGTAACCATCTTTGTTGTTGAATGGAATTAGAGCTGTTGTTTTCCCTATTTTTTTTTTTTTTTTAATTCTTGATACACTAATTCTTTTTTCGGCTTTTTACTGGGGTCTTGAGCTCCCCTTATCAAAATGTCACAGTTACAAATTTGAAGTTTATTCTTCTTTCATATGTTAATTTTTTTGTTCACTTGGAAATAAATTTGCACTTAAAAGCTAGTTGAGTTTTACCTTTCTTGCCATATTTTCTCCCAGACAGAATGTGCTTTGACCAACTCATTGCCCTATAAATGCTGCTATTTGACAATTGCATTGATTTATGTTAGTTTTCCAGCTATAGAAAATTATTCTTTCTTTTAATCATCACATATACTTTTGTTTTTCACCAGGACTGTTACGGCAAATTAAATGGGTTAGAGTTTGCTTGGTGTCAATTCAGTTTATCGTTTTTCTTTGTTTATTTGGTCATTAATGAAGGTGGGAGTCTTCACACATCAGGAAGAGATGTAACATGGAATTGCTCTGAGTTTTGTAACATACACATCCAGTCTGATTTTTTTTTTATTTTTTTTACAAACTGCAAAGATGTTTTGTCCAATGGAACAGCTTGAAATCTTTCATTTAAAAAAAAAAAAAGTGTTTGTTTCTGCTGTTAGACATCTGCTCTCTTTTGTCCTTTGACGCAGCTCCAGAATTACTCATGATCTTTCTTACAATTTACGTGCGTAGTGATTAACACACACACTTTCCGGGTCTGTGTCTTCAGAATTTCCAGTAGTTCTGCAGACTCTGAAGCTTCAGGTATTTGCTGTAGACAAAATTCAAAATTAAGCCCCCTGTCACTTAAAAAAAAAAAAAAAAAAACAACAACCCAAAAAACATATGAAAGAATCCATATGACTCTACTTCCTGCCTCTACCTCACTTCTCCTTACATTGGAAGGGAAGTCAACATCCTCACTAAGTTAAAAGTATTTGGTTTGTGTATGAAATTTCACTTGTGGTTTCGTCAGGTATGTATTAATTTCCTGCTCAGATCTGCTTTAGTATGTTGCTGTGGTGGTTTTTTTTCCTACCAGCTAGTCATCCCAGAGGTGGCTGTGCTGACATTGGAATGGGTAGAGGTTGGGGGAAGTGAACAGAAATTACTTCCAGTGTTTTTCCTTAAAGCATTCAGAGGCTTTTACAGATGAGGAAGCTATATTCAATTGAATATCATGTCTTGTTATTCCTATTGAATATTTTGGAGTTCTAGGGAAGAAGCAGGGGTTTTTATCTTCATTATCATGACTTGCAGTCATAGTATCTGGCTGCCTAGCTATCTTTCTTAATAAAGAAGGTTGCAGAGATAATGGAATTAGAGGGAAGGAGTGGAGGGCCCTCATGTCATAGTCCATGTACAAGCCACTTCTTGGCTTGTCTTTACTCTTCTGGCTGATGGATACTGCTCCTAATAAATGCTGAAAGGTACAAAAACTCTATTTCAGTGTGTTCCCTGCAGTCACAATAGTTTTTATATAGAGTGAGTGATTTATTTAGTCTGTTTGATTTTAAGAACATAGTAAGTAATAATATCTGGGTTTATATCTCTTCCTTGCATCTTGAAAGGAGAAGAGTGTTTACTTTATGTTCATAAGCCTTTGCATACTTTTCCATTTCCCCTTTGTGTGTTTTTTGAATTCTAGCAGCTAGGTTGTGAAGAAAAATGCCAAATAGGACACAGCTTGGAAGTAATTCTAGGGTTGACGGTCCCATACGCTAAAAATGCTTTCATGCTTGATTTCTATGCAGTATAATCCCTGAAACGTTGCTACTTTTTTTAAGATGAGTGCATTGAAGCAATATTTCTTTGGCCTGACCTACTACAGGCATACAGTATGTAAATTCAGCTTCTTTCCCATTTAATATACCGTCATCAATCCTTCGTGTTAGGAGGGCACAAGATAGTAAGTGCTCCTAGCTGCTTCTGATCACTCAAGCTGTTGGCTGCTACCCTCTAAAGCAACTGAGGAAAGCTGAGAGTGACCTAAAAACAAATTTAAAAAAAAAAGGGGGGGTGGGGGAGAAGGAAAGAGGGTGACAGGCATTGGAAAAAAAATTCAGTAGAGCAAGCTGACCTAGGAGCTAAAGTAAGCAGCCTCTGGAGACATAAAGCCACTAATCCTGCCTGGAGAAATGAGTTAGTGTAAGAGACTGATTCAGAAATCACCAGCTGAAGTTATACTTCTTCATTACTTCATTGTTATTCCCTGTGCCACCTGCAGATCTGCACGCTTGAAAACGTCTACTGAAAGTCAGTTTTGTGATCTCACTAGTGTAGCAAGCCATGCTTCAAAAGAACAAGGTCTGGAAAATTATATCATATGCAGAGTAAATGGTTTGCTTTGCTTAGAGGGATGCTGTTTGCCTTGGCTGGTAGTTTCAAGAAAAGTTCAAAGAGCATAGACCAAATTCTTATCTTCACAGTATAATGGGTCAGCAAGACAATGAAGCTTCTCAGGGTCAGGGTCACTAAGCTGTGTCTGTGACTTTACTTCAGTAGCTTGTTCTCCCGTTCTCTTCCCTCTGCAGCTGGCAGTTGAAATGTTCAGCCAGTCTTTTGCTATATCGTGGTCAGTTTATGTATTTTTAAACATCTCTCTCTCTTCCCCTCAAAAAGCAGAGAGTGGCAGATAACCAGGAGAGTCAGATGACCATTGAAGAAAGGAAACACCTGATTACAGCTCGGGAAGAAGCCTGGAAGTCCAAGGGTAAAGGAGCAGCCAATGACTCCACACAGTTCACTGTAGCTGGCCGAATGGTAAAGAAAGGTCAGTGATGAAATGATCCCAATATAAATAAGCCACTGCTTATCTGTCTAGTCAAAATAAAGTCAAGCTAAACCTATGCAGAAGTGGTATCCATGTTTAGCAAGAGGAGGACTGTTTATTTTCAACTGAATATCATGTCACGAGGCTTTTCACTCTAGCTACTTGTGGCCACTGGTATTGATCCATTTTGTTCTGCACTGTTGCACTACCATCCAGTTATTACTGGGCTCTGTCCGACTGGTGGTAGTCAATCACTTCCGTAGTCATATGTTTCATTTTTCCTTCTAATAACAACCCAGAGGGCACAGTTGGATTATTCTTTCTTATTTATTCTTCCTTTGAAAACCCAGGTGCACTGTCTATAGAAAAGTTGTGAAATCTAGTTGTTGTTGTTGCTATTGCTGGCACTTCCCCCACTCCTAGGATCACTGGGAATATTTAGCAAACACGTGTTATTTTTATGGATGCTGTTTTGGACAACAACTTGGAAGTGTTGTATTTGGCTGAAGAGATCACTGAGCAGATTTCTGCATAGAACCAGGGAGTAGAAACGACAAGGGAGCAGTGTTGACATTTTTGGGATCTCTTGAATTCAGTCACTGTTTCCACATGCGATCATTCTTCTGAAGTGGACAGGAGTCTCTGAAGGCTGTACATAGTAGAAATACAGGTGTTCATGCAGTGCGCCTGGGACAATGGTAGCTTTGGGAAGAAGGCAGCTAAACTGATATCTTGTGGTTAATGGATACTAAATTTGGTTTTGTTACAAGAACTTCATTGTTGAACACAACAACGAATCTTGTGTTAAATGCCAACCACCAAAAATAAAGTCATTGTGGGGTGAGGGCAGTATTGCAGCAAGAAGTAACTCCATTTGCAATCCATGCCACGTTGGCAGATAAACAGATACATGGTGTTACAAATGACATCTATCAGTAACAGATTTTAGCTGCTGCCTCCATTGTTTTGCTGCTAGAAATGCCAGTGGTCAGTGTTTAAAGAATAACATATTTTGGAGGATCACCAAGAAAAAGTGTTCAGTTGTCCGCAGACTGCTTTTTGAGGTGGGTTTTTTTTTTTTGGTTTGTTTTTTTTTTTGCCGAATACATTGGTCTTTGGAAAGGAATAGAAGATGACAGCATTTGCTCTTCTTAATGGGAAAAGAAAAATACCTGTAAAGGATCTCTTTAGTTGTTGCAATCATTCTTTTAGAGAAGCAAGGTAATCCAGTGGCAGTGGTATCAATAAAAGTAGCCCAAGTGGGATTTTATTCAGACGTGTGCTATTTTTGTTGCCTAAAAGAATAAATTATCATGATGGGTTTTTAATTTAAGAGATGACAAGAAAGCAATGCGAAATTAAATCCTTGTTATATACATGTGCACAGATGCTGTATTTTAATTGCTTCTTATGGCTGAAAAATTTTCAGTCTTAATTGGAAGGTGATCCTTTACTAACATCTGAAGCGGTTCTCAATGTGGTCTTGTGCATTAAGTCCTGGGAGAGCTGCTTAAGAGCTGTGTCCTCTCAAATACGTCTTGATGAAGGCTTTACCAGTTGACTTAAAACCTGCTGGAATTTTGAGTCTCTTAAGTAACAGGGAAAAAAAATTGCTAGTGGAAAAGCTACTGGATTGTATTCTAAATCTATCTTGGTGTTTGACAATTATGACTTGCTAGGAGTTGCAGTAAAGATAGTGGAAACGTGATTAGTATATATTCTCCTAGCACGGTATCAGTTTAATCTGATAAAAATAACTAAGAGCTTAAACTTATGTGGCTCAGTAATTAGTAAGCTATGGCTAAGTGGAAAATAGATACTAGAGAAAAGTTTAAATGTAATTTTTTCCATTTACTGAAAGTCTGGACAACAAGAGGTAATAGATGCAATTCTTTCCTTCAGTATGCTTTTCTACCTAAGAAAAAACATGAAACCTTATAGAGTGCCACTTCTCTTACTGTAGCGACTTAGATTCACATGAAAAGAACTAAACAAAAATCATCTTATTTTATCCACTGGATCCAGAATGATTTGCTTTATGATAGTTACTGAAAAGGAGAAAGGAGAGTACAACAAAAGGGGAGGGAGTGGTGCTTGATATGGTGGGAACTCTGACTTCCATTTCTGCTTCCATTTCCACATGTTCTTAAAAATATAACAGGGCCCAAGAATTACTCCTTAATCCAGGGACAGCATTCACAGGTCAGATGCATCCTGCTATGTGTATCAATAGAAATGGGTTTCAGTTAAAAAAGGGGGGTGAGGGGGTGGTGGTGGTGGTTGGGAAGGTGCCAAGCAAGATCTTGGTAGTTCCCCTGCTAACTGTATCTTTTTGTTCAGAACACTTGCATGTTTTTAAAATGTGGCTTGTGGTAGAACTGGAGTCCAAAATGTAGACCAAGTGAACTGCTGCTACCTTGAAAACAAGCAAAATGGCTGTACTCAAGAGAAAGCATGTATCTTGTGTTAGCTTGCTTACGGACACTGGAAACAAAGCTTTGTTCTTGTGAACAGGACAGTTTCTGAGGCTGCTGTTGATTTCAGGAGCACACAATGCAGTATGCTCTGCCATCCCTAATAATATAAGAGTTGCGGAGGCTGGGAAAGTATGAGGGACTATAGGAAGTGATCAGGCTCATCTGCTTTCCCTAAATAGCATCCCCCATCGTCACTGGAAATGTGGGCTGACCCAGGACTGCATTTTCTATGTTCTGTGTTCTTCTTGCAGGCCTGGCTTCTCCAAGTGCCCTAACACCAGTAGCATCCCCTTTCAGTAACCGACAGAAGTCTACCAAGCCCTTGGAAGGTAAGAAATAAAAATAGCTGAAATATGTTCAGGCTTTTTTACTTCCTGTCGATTAACAAGTTTTACTTTCTGGTTTGCTTAGAAATTGAAGCCAGGCCTGATATGCAATTGGAATCAGATATGAAACTTGACAAGCTGGAGTCGTTCTTGGGAAGGCTGAATAACAAAGGTTGGTAGAGTTACCAAAGGTGGCAAAGTATCCACTCTTCAACTTCAGTAAATTACTTAAACTACCTCTTAGTTAAAATATCTGGTAACAGAAATTGAGTATTTCTTTGTTCAGAACGCATGTATCGGTCACACTTTATTTTTGTGATTCAGTCTTTGCTAAATTTTAACAAAAAAGCCTTCTGCTATTGTATTACAAATGTACAATAGAATAAATCACAAATGCCAAAATAACTTTCTTCCTTCTCTACAGATGATGTACATGTTCTTCTTGTCAGGAAAATTTCTTAAAACCACACAGCCATTCTGAACCATATTGCCATATACAGTGAAACAGCTTTAAATGTAGTTTAATCTTATTAAGGTCAAGATAGGACACTAAGCTGCTCCCAAGCACAATTCATTCACCTTCCTGCGTTTTTGAGAACTCTCTGTAGCAGCTTCCTCGTGCAGCTTGTTGGCTACTTATGAAGCTGTCTGGGGTTCTCTGGTGTCTCCATCTCATACGTCTGTCCTCCATTTGTAAGACAAAAATCCATTTGTAATTTGTAGAGTGTCAAATATCATAAACAAACGTATTCACGTTTCAGCAGAGGAGGCGCTAGCATAGGATAATGATTGTGCCAAACTCACTAGTCTGAAGCAGTGACTTTTCCACTTCTAGTTCTAGTAGATCTTTTCAAAGGAAGGAATTATGTGGTTGGAGGCAAGATGGAATATACAACACCATAAAATGCTTATATCATCCATCAGAACAACTCATTTTTGATAGTGCCCAACTTTTTACTCAGACATATTTCCCAACCATTTTGCAATAAAGATTATTGCGTATGAGTAGCAGTTACAGTCAGTTCTTATAATTCTTTTCCAACAGACTTTTCTACCATCTCTCCTTCAAATTCCATTTAAAAAAAGCAAACAACAAACAACACACACACACAAAAAAAAAAAAAGACCACAACCCCAAAAAAAGCCCACCCCAAAAACTACCAAGCAAGCCATGTTCACCTGTTCTAGAGTTGGAGTCTAGTATGATTATTTATTGGGCACGATGTTTTCTTTTTCCTGCAGTTGCTGGGATGCAAGAGACAGTGCTGACAGTTACAGGAAAATCTGTGAAAGAGGTGATGAAGCTGGATGATGATGAAACGTTTTCCAAATTTTATCGCCATGTGGATTTCCCTTCCTCCTCAGTGCCTTTGGACCTTGATGAGGACTTTGATGCCATCTTTGATCCTTATGCACCAAAGTGAGAATTTTTTTTTTTATTTCCCCATTGTTTTGAACATAGATGTAGGGGCAGTGATCAAAATGCTCAACTTTAAGTCATCTTGTAGATACTTCATTACTGAGCTTGTCCATTTCTTCTCCACATTTCTGAAATCACTTTCCTGCTTGAATCAAGGAACTGATCCTGATTTCCTAACAAATTTCATGCCTGAAATCAAAGCAAATCTCTTGTCATTAGATGATTTTGACTAGGAAAATTAACTGATGATTATTAACTCTGCTTGTTTTTCAGGTTAATATCTTCTGTAGCAGAGCACAAGCGTGCAGTTAGGCCTACACGCAGAGTCCAGTCCTCAAGAAACCCCCTGAAAATGCTGGCAGCAAGAGAAGATATTCTTCATGAATATACTGAACAAAGACTGAATGTTGCCTTCATGGAGTCAAAGCGAATGAAAGTAGAAAAAAGTAAGCTAACAGTATGATTTGTACAAGACACTGTCTTGCTATTTTAATTCAAAACAAAACAAAAAATCCCAACACAAAACCACAACTGAAGGAATGGAACATATTCTCTGAGAGGCAATAAATTGATTCAGGTATAAGGTTGCATGTAGACGTCTAGGAGCCCTGGCGGGAAGGGCATGTGTGAATTCATCAAGAAAAGCCACCTACAGCAGCATCCTGTGCATAGGTTTAATTATTTATATTTAGCACAGTCACCTTGTGCAGAGGGAGAGTGCCACTGAACCTGCAGGATGGGGAGATCAAGGAAAGCAGATCTAGTGTTATGTTATGCTGGAGGGGAGAGCTGGCAAGAATAAATAAAGTTTTGTTCAGGTACACTGGCCTCAATTTTGGGTCCTAGTTTTTTCTCAGAAACTGGGATTAGCCTTCTTGACTTCAAAAGATTAATTTCCGTAAAGGATCAGTGCTTTGTGGCAAGGCTTTGTGTTTTACTTGTAACATTGTTTCTCCTGATAATCAGACGGACAGCAGGAGACATTACTGTAAAACTTATTCAAAGGTTTTTCAAGTCACTTTTACTATTTTGGGTACAAGTTTTCCTTATTACATTGGAATAAAGGGAGATCAGCTTAAAACATTGCCTGTATTGATGAAACGCTAATTATATGTATAATAAGTTGTTGCCATTTGATGAAAAGCATTTCCCTGTGTTATAAATTCATAAAGTGCTTTGTCTTTAGTTGAGAAATAAGCAAAAGTAGCCAAGAATTTAGGCTTTAAGCTTACAGTAAAACATGACTAATACTTTGAAATAAAAATGGCTGTTGCATCACAGTAGCTGAGACAAATTTGAAGGGAATTTCATGTAATTAGCCTTGGCTATTCTGCTGTCTTTTATCATTAATCAATTATAAGGCATTGAAGATCTACGCACTACTTCAAAAAACATTGAGGAAGACATGTTTCCTAGCAAAGTTTGTATTTCTGCCAAATAACATAATTCTGACAGTTTACTCTTGGATGATATCTAGAAACTTATGTACTACTAAACCCACAAAGCTTTTGGGCTAGTAGTTAATCTGAGTTCAAACTGGTTTGCTGTTGCTATTGAGAAAGAGGAAAAACTGGAAATAATGATGGGGGTATTTTTTTTTTTTTTAATACAACAACCAATTCTTTTATAATTTTGTCCGTTGTTGTTTTTCTTTTTTTGTGTGTGTTTTTTCTCCTACTACTTATGTACAAGTGTCTGCAAACTCAAATTTCTCAGAAGTAGCACTTGCTGGCTTGGCAAGCAAAGAGAACTTCAGCAACGTTAGCCTGCGGAGTGTTAATTTAACAGAGCAAAACTCTAACAACAGTGCTGTGCCATACAAGAAGCTAATGCTGCTGCAAATTAAAGGTATGCTGGAACTGCTTTTACTTTCCATACATAATAGGCAGATTGTAACATAGGGGAGTTGCTACCACAGTTGGATGCTTAGCTTGTTCTAGATCTCCAGCTCAAGGTTTATATCCAAAACCTAAAAGAATAAGTGAGAACTCTGTGACAAATGCAAAACCTTACAAATAGGTTTGCATTGTGGCCACTGGTGTGTGTTTTCCAAGGAGAAAACAGAATATTTCAGGAATTCTATCCATCCCCTGTGGAAACTTTTGAACTGTCCTATTCAGTGCTTAGTTTAACTTGGAAGTGACATGACAGTGTTCTTGCTCCACTTCCCCTTACAGTGCGTAGTAATGCATCTGATTCTGCAAAATAATAGCTACCTTTTTTGCAAAGTAAAATTCTTAAAACTTTTTACTGCCTACAGAAACTGTGCAATAGCTTCACTTAAGCAAATGTAAAGGATTCTGGAATTTGGCTGTTGTCTACCATTTACTTAATTAGTTTCTTTCCAGAAGGACAAAAAGTTGTTAAAGCAAGAACAGTAAATAATAGAAATATTAGTTGACAGGAGGCAATGGGTTTTTCGCTTCCTGTGAGTAAATCCTTTTTCCACAATAGTAGTCTTTTAATTTTTCCTTAACAGTCTGTTTCCATATCTTTTGCTAAATGTGCTGGGATTGTTTGTATTTCGTTCAAAACAAATTAGATCTTGGCATTTGATAGCAGTAGTCAAAGGAATATAATTAGCTTTGTTTTCTCCTTAGGAAGAAGACATGTTCAAACAAGATTAGTTGAACCAAGGGCCTCGTCACTGAACAGCGGAGACTGTTTCCTGTTGTTAACTCCACATTTATGTTTCTTATGGGTAGGAGAGTTTGCAAATGTCATAGAAAAAGCAAAGGTTAGTACTGGTTGGTTTTTTTATTATTTATTTTTAGAACTGTCACAGCATATGTCTTTGATGTAATTGAGCCTTGGTGCCAGTTGTCTTGAAAAGTGTCATTTAACTGATAGTCAGTGACAGGTAGATCTGCAGGATTCTTGTAAATATGTTTTAGCCTGTGCAGTGAATGAAAGCTGATACAGGAGTGTGTAGGTTGTGAAGCTGCAAGAGGAAAAGAGGATATCCTCAGGAAACAGACTTGCACTCAAACAAAAAATAGTCTGAATTGCAGGATGTCCTTTTTATTCCCATGTTCATGAAGATCAAGCCTTGTTTTAAGGCAAATGAAAGAATGAATGTATTTCTGTAACATTATCTCTAGTGTCTGTCTGTTTAATGCAACAAATAATAACCATTTCTCCTGCTATTTGCTCTATTATATCTTATCTACTTTTGCCTTTTCCCTGAACAAGATATGCACAAGTGTTCCAAAGACTTAAGCAATCCTGTTCAGATAACTATTAATCTCTTAGGCTTCAGAACTTGCAACTTTAATTCAGACAAAGAGGGAACTTGGTTGTAGAGCTTCTTATATACAGACTATAGAAGAAGGAATAAATACCCATACCCATGCAGCCAAAGACTTCTGGAAACTCCTTGGTGGACAGACAAATTACCAGTGTAAGCATTCTTATAGTATCTGATGTTTTATCACAGTAAAATAGTTGAGTAGGTTCTCTTTAGTAAAGATAGTTGGATGTTACAATTTTTTATTATTTTTGACAATCTTTTCCTTAAGCTGCTGGAAGTCCTGAAGAGGATGAAATGTATGAAGCTGCAATAATAGAAACAAATTGCATTTACCGTCTTGTAGAAGATAAACTCATTCCTGAGGATGACTACTGGGGAAAGGTGCCAAAATGTACCCTGCTACAACCAAAAGAGGTATGGTGCCACTTACTGCTCTTGTGGCAAGTGCAGGAACATACAGCTGATAACGACTGTCAGTAACTGCAAATACTCACGGAGAAGCTTACTGAAAATTGGGTCCTCTGTGTTTCTGAACAGCTTCTGAACACTTTGCTGTCTAGCGTGCTGCAGATCTCAAGAAATTAGATCCTGTTATCTTTAAAGTGAAATACTATTTTAGGAAGTGTAAATCTTTTGTCAACAGTGGCTCACTCCAACATCATGAAGTGCAAAACAGGTAGCACTTTGGAAAAACAAAATAAAATAAAAACTTGTTTTCCCTTTCAAGCATTTTTATTTCTAGCCTTAGCAGATTCTTCCCTTTCAAACAACCACTTCACCCATCTAAGTAGGAATGAGAGCAGATTTCCAAAATGAAGACAGGATGCATTTTCTTGAAAGTACTCAAGTTGCTGCCTATTTGCTGAGCCAGTTACCCACGCTGTGTGTTCTGTCAGCCTTGCTTGGCTGCAGGACGAAGCTTAGGTCTAAGTGTCAGTGAAAGCTGCTGTAACAGGGCAATAGTCAGTCATGCAACAGAATCAAGTTTTCAGTAATAAGAGCTCTCTAATCTGCTAGTGACTTAGCTACTGCCTAAAGATAAATCTCATAGCATTCCAGTCGTCCTCAACAATTAGACATCACTGTCCTGGCCTTACTTGCATCACAGTGCTAGTTGTTAGTGTCACTGCAGAAACTCAGATATTTGGAGGAGTTTGTGTTCAACGCACTGCCAGCTTGCAGCACTAGGAAACTGGAGGATCAGGGTATCACCTATCCTAATGGTAGGTTATTTTTTTGTTTTGGTTTGGTTTCTAGGTGCTGGTGTTTGATTTTGGCAGTGAAGTATATGTATGGCATGGAAAGGAAGTTACTTTAGCACAAAGAAAAGTGGCATTCCAGTTGGCAAAACACCTGTGGAATGGCACCTTTGATTATTCCAATTGTGACATAAATCCTCTGGACCCAGGAGAATGCAATCCCCTCATACCCAGGTATCAAAACTCGAGTTTAGTCTCATTGCAGAAACTTAGTTTTCTTGCCCTTACTTCACAGTGTTTAATTTGATTCTATTTCTTTTGTTCCCTTGTACAGAAAGGGACAAGGACGCCCAGACTGGGCTGTGTTTGGCAGACTCACAGAACATAACGAGACCATACTGTTCAAAGAAAAATTTCTTGACTGGACAGAGCTGAAGAAACTCAATGAGAAGAATTCTAGTGAATCTCTTCACCAGAAGGTGCATATAAGCATGCTAGGTATTTCAAACTAGATGACCTAGCTGGGATGAAAGCCAGAGAAGCTTGTTCTCAAGGATCCAGAGCACTTTCTTTATCTTGCGGGCTTTGACCTAGGGGGTCAGAATATCACCACCTACAGTGAGCCCACAGAGCTGCTTTATATGAGTGCTGCGCAGCTCAATGAATACTGCCAAGGTGGCTTTGACAAGGCATCAAATGATGACAAGATACCAAAGTACTGAAATATGCAGGAGTCAAACTGTTTGAGTGGAACTGTGGGGTAAGAAGAAAAAAAGCTATGCTCAAAGAAATCTCTCCTGTGTTTTTTTGGCAGGAAGAACCCAGATCTGAGACTAAAGCATATGATGTCATGCTAATGGTGGCTGTGCCCCAGACAACTGTAGGCACAGTCTTGGATGGAATGAATATTGGCCGGGGCTATGGACTTGTAGAAGGAGAAGATGGGAGACAGTTTGAAATTATCACTGCTTCTGTGGATGTCTGGCACATCCTGGAATTCGATTATAGTAGACTGCCTAAGCAAAGCATAGGGCAGTTCCATGAGGGAGACACATATGTGGTGAAGTGGAAGTACATGGTGAGCACTACAGGTTAGTGAACAATTCCATTTCATCCTGCTGAAGCTTGGAGAAGTGCAGCTAAAACTGCTTCTGTTAGTGGTGAGATCCAGACCTAGACTTCCTTGGATGTGAAACTGTTTTAAAGGTTAGAAATGCTAATTTAACCTTCCTAGGCCATTAAGCAGCAGAGCTTATTATTTTATTTTGTTTAAAAGAAAGCATTTCTCCTTTTACCCAACAGTGGTGTTGTATGTGTTCACAGGACAGCTCGTTAAGCCAGAATTGTGCCCACAGCTTAACACCAAAATAACTGCTGGACTAATGACAGTAGACTGAATGTCTTGCAAGAGAGATAGGCTTAGCAACAAGGAAAGCCTTTGCTGGGTAATGGAGAACAGTAACAACGACAGGAAAAGCTCTTGCCATCTCATTCCCCTTGCTGTCCTTTTTGCTGTTTCTGGAAACTGTTTGCGATAGGTTTCAGTCTCAAGTGGAAACCTTGAGCAGTGTTCTGAAAAAGAGCCTGACAGCAGCAGGTAAATGTTGAGAATCAGTCAGCTCAGTGTGCTCGTTAGAACTCTCCCTTTTGCCATTAAAATAAGAATAGGTGGCTTTTGTGGTAAGTAAAATAGTCTAAAACTTATTGTTCCAAATAGCAAAATATTAAAATTTGTTGAAAGCAGTATAACAGCCATACAGCTTCAGGCGTTTAGCCAAAATTGTAGGTAGGTCTTATTCAGGATCATAGAGTTCAGATACTGGCAAATCCAAGAAAAATACAAAAGCTTGTAAGCCTTGGGAGAAGTGGGTAACACTAATACTGAACTGTAAACAGACTCCTAATCCCAATGGATGAAAACGTTTTCCATTGCTCCAGAACAGAATAAATTTTTATGTAGGAAGCAGTACTTCTATAGGCTGAACTTACAGGTAAGAATGAAAACCATAAATTTTAGAAGTGACTAGTGGTTTGAATATTCTCAACTGGAAAAAAACAGGATGCTTTCTCCTAAGTATTGCAGTTGGATGCTGCTCAGCACTGCTGAAATCAAGGCAGAAGTTCTAATATTTTTTTTAAGAATCTGGTTTAAAGCTCTTGGAAGTTTTTTTAAATCTTTGATTTAATTATATCTGTTTATTCAGTATTCACTGGAAAGTGTAAAATATTCCATAACTGGTTGTATTGTTGAACTTCCCTTGCTGTGAACATTATTTGCTTATCGTAACAACTAAATACTGAACCTTTAAAAAAAAAAAAAAACAAAAAGAGTTGCTGCTAACCCACTTTCCAGACCAACATGAAATAGTGAGTTAATTTTAAAAAATAAATAAATAAAACTTGCTCAATCCTAACTTTTTAGGACTGCAAAATACTGCTTTGGTGTTCTTTTGTCGTGTAGTTTTCCTTTCTAATATCACTTTACCGAGAGAGATTCTTCTTTTATGCCTGTAGCTTTCTCAACTGTTGCTGTTTCCAGTATCACTCAGCAGCCAGCTACTCTCCTGCTGCCAAAGAACAGTGTGTAATGTGGAAAATGAGCCATAATGCACTCTTCTGGTAATATGACTGGACATACCATTTCACATGCAAATTGGCTCAAGTGATGTCAGTTATTTTTCTCCAGATAGTACCAGTTCTTTGTACGTCTCTTTGGCCAACACAGGCATCTCTGCCTGTGGGCTTGCATCCACCAGCTGAAACAATGCCAACTTTGCCCCGGGGACATACTGGCTTGGAGACCTAATGTTCCTCCAATTGGACATTTTATCTTTCCTGTTCTGGACGGGATAGTGCTGAGCTGGCAGATGAGATTAAACCACGTGCTGTTTAAACCTATAGCCAGACTACTTAATCTTCAGCATGTGCTTTCTGTTTTGCAGTTGGAAGCAGGCAAAAAGGAGAGCAACAAGTAAGGGCTGTTGGAAAGGAGAAATGCGTGTATTTCTTTTGGCAAGGAAGGCACTCCACAGTGAGTGAGAAAGGGACCTCGGCACTGATGACGGTGGAACTTGATGAAGAGAGAGGAGCACAGGTGAGCTTCCTGCAGATGTAGGCGGCAGTCCTGGTAGGACTTGCCTGCCCAAGTAGCCACTAACGGTAAATGCAGATTATCTTTTTTGCCTCCTTTCTTTCTGTAAAGGTGTTCTTGCCAGTACAAATAGCCAGATCTCAAAATTACTTTTCCCTTTATTCCAACTTCCAGAGACACATAAACTCCTTTGTGGATTGTCATTCCCAAATCCCCCTTCTAAAGATGATATTTCTGAGAATGGCTGAAGAAGAATGTCTTCTCTCCTCTCCCTGCAGATATAGGTGAAGCACAGTTAAACAAATTTGTGCCTTCCTTTCCATACATGTTCAGATAACAGGACTGTCTTCCTAGTGCTGAGAACAGGAGAAGCACTTTCTGCCAGGCCAAGGCGTGAAAATTTGCAATTTTCAATTTGTTTACTCTGTAATTCTGGAGTAGATCACCTCGTTTTGCAGAGATTCTAGCAACTGCAGAGACCTGAGAGGACAGGCTAGCTTGCTTTGTCTTTAGGCAGAGTTAGGCTTTGCTGTAGCTTAAGTGTTACAAGCACACAAGAAGGGAGGTTTAAAGTTAGTTTCTGTACCTTGATAATGCTGTAATTAGTTTTTTAATAGCAGTGTAGACATGACGAGTAAGGCAGGAGTTCACAGAGGAGATACACAAATACACTTGACCCAGAGTGTGGGATGCTATGCAACATAGCTGATTTAACAATTGACTATATCAGTTTCATAATCAAAATACAATGTTTAATGAGCAAAGGACATGCATATTGTCACATAAACCAGTTTACAGCAAATTGTGAACCTACTTCAGTTCCTACAGCATCTCATAATAATTTCAAAGAATATCAGGCAAGATGGCCCAGTCCTGTAAAGAATTCAAATAATGGTTAGTTTAAAATAATTGAAATTAAATTTTATTTGGCATTTCTTTCCCTCTGAAACTCTTTAACTGTTAGATTCCAGCTAGAGGTTTCTTTTAATATGCAGGTCACATATGAAACCCATTGCATGCTGATATATATGCTAATTTAACCAATAGTCAGCAGTTGTGATTACAAGGAAAGCCAGCTTTGTGGGTGGCCACAACTATATAATTTTTAATAATCCATAGAGACTAGCTTTCCTGAGTCTGTATACTTGCTTCGTTTTTTTAATGAAGAGTGGTGCTTTCAATTTCCAGGTACAAGTGCTTCAAGGGAAAGAACCACCATGCTTCCTGCAGTGCTTCCAAGGAGGGATGATTGTGCATGCTGGAAGAAGGGAAGAGGAAGAAGAAAATGCACAAAGTAAATTACTGTTAGTTTAGAGCTTCTGCCCCAAAATTCTTTTCTAACTATTATGAAGCGCTTTGAGTTCAGTCTCAACTACCATACTCTGTAAAAAAAGGGAAATGAATACCATGAAACCCATTGCACAGCTTTTCAGTGCTTTGTTCTAAGGTAGTTTGTTTCTTCTTTGAGCTTAGAATGGATTTTGTCACCCTAGAGCAAGCTGACTTTATTGTATTGATACACACATAAATTGTTCTAATTGGTTTTTAATTATGCAAAGTGCCTGTTTGCTTTAAAATACGTTCTTTTCTACATAGTCCGGACAAAAGAGTATGAGCATTTCTCCTGCTCCAAGGAGAACTCTAAGCTTTTGTTATCCATTCATTAATTTTTGCAACATACTCCTTGAATGCTGCAGTTGAAGTAGGGGAATTTCAATGCAGGTGTAACTTGAAAATGTCCCAGTTCACATCTGGATGTGACCTCCTGTGCCTAAGGTGCACAGGGGAAGAGGAGCTGAATAGAAGAACTGCTGTATTTGTTTCCTTTTTTTTTTTTCTCCCCTGCACAAAACAGAGCAGAAACTTGACTCTTCTGCTCTGTTAAGCTCTTCATCTCTTAACACAGTAGACCTGACTCTTCAAGTCACTCTCGTAGCAAGGTTTCATAAAGCATTTTTTCGGCAATAAGGTTTCTCAAGTAGTGTTAGCCACACCTGATGCTTAGCGAGTTTAATCTGTGACATTATAGGCGTGCAATATGTGACATTCATCCAGAAAAAGAACAGCAGTTCCAGAGCAGAGGTCTTGAATTTTCAGTCCCATGCGACTGTATAATACTGCTGCACTGTTCCTGTTTGCTGCAGGTGACTGGAGGCTATATTGCGTGCGAGGAGAAGTTCCCGGTGAAGGAAACTTGCTTGAAGTAGCATGTCATTGCAGCAGCCTGCGTTCCCGGACATCCATGATTGTCCTCAATATAAATAAAGCTCTTATCTACCTGTGGCACGGCTGCAAAGCACAATCTCACACCAAGGCTGTAGGAAGAACAGCAGCCAATAAAATAAAAGAACAGTGAGTGTCTGACCTATATTTTGGAGATGTTCATACAGGCTACCAATTTACTTAAAATAATCTGTCTCAAAGAAATGCTGAAATAAATAAGGTGGCCTATGAGTACAACTGCAACATGTGCATGGTTGGTAAGGAGGAGGAATGATGGGCAGTTGATTTGGTGGAGTGGGGAAAACACATGTTCTGTAATCACTTTCACTTAAGGTCAAATGCACTTACTCTTCCTAATGTACTAATTATAGTTGCAAAAAAACCCCAGTCTTTTTCCATTTGGAGGGAGATGCTCAATATCTGAATAGCAAACTAAATCGCAGTTGATAGGAGGATTAGAATCAAGCCTTGTGAATAAGGAAGAGGAAATGAATTTGGGAAAGCGTGCGAGAAGACAGCAGTAGTTACAAAAACAGGCAGTGAGAATCCCTACTTGAGAGCTTATGCGAGCAGCTCCTCCACCCTGGGTATGTGATCAGAAATGGTATGAGAATCTTTGCTGAAATTCCATATCTTGTTTATTGATAATTTTTTACATAATTTTCAGAAAGCCTGTGTTGACGTGAAGTGTGCAACAAGCCTATAGGGTGCTTTTGGTTTCTAATAATGCAAGTGGCCAGCAGGTTTGTGTTAGCTGTGTTCGGTGCAGGAAAGCTGGATTCACTCTCTTTCTTTGTGTTTTATAGGTGTCCGCTGGAGGCAGGGCTGCACAGCAGCAGCAAGGTGACAATACATGAATGTGATGAAGGGTCAGAGCCCTTGGGATTCTGGGACGCATTAGGAAGGAGAGATCGAAAGGCCTATGATTGCATGTTGCAAGGTAGACCTGCATTCCTGGATTTGGCACTCACCTTTTACTCTACTGGTCTACAGTACTGTGAGATTTAATGTAAAGCTTTTGAAGAACTTGGTAGTTGAGATGATCCCTTCAGAGAGATGCTTCCAAAAATCCACTAAGTAATACTGTTCTATAAAGAAATTGCTGGAAAGCAAAGTGTTTCATTTTGTTCTCTTCCCCTTCTGCAGCCCCTCCATATTCATGCAGCACAGAGCAACAGTTAACACTGTTACCAACACATTTTGCTTCTCTTCTGAAGGGATTTAGGAGGCAGTTCTGCACGCATTCTTGTCCAGTCTTTGCTTTGAGACTGCCAACAAAGGTAGCAAGGGGATTGATTTACCAAGTGGAAAATTTTTCAGCTAAAAAGTAAACTCTGGGACGGGCTTGCTTCACTTAAGCTGCAAAACAGCCAGTTATGAAACGGCTGATAGTAACTAGCCAGGATCGGATTCAAACTGATGGCAGCCAACCTTTTAGCTCAAGTTCTTCACAGCTGTTGCTAGTCCCCCGAGACATCTGGTCATCTCTTGATTTTTTTTAAAAAATCAGAGAATTTACAGTCACTCTAAAAGTTGATTTTTTTTTTTGTTTTTATTTTTTTACATTCATCTCTGACATTTTCTATAGGAAATCTTCTTAATTTTTGTTCTTTAAAGATCCTGGAAAGTTTAATTTCACCCCCCGCCTGTTCAGCCTCAGTAGTTCATCAGGAGAATTCTCAGCCACAGAGTATGTTTACCCTTCAAGAGACCCTGCAGTCATCAATTCCATGCCATTCTTGCAAGAGGATCTCTACACTGCCCCACAGCCAGGTATATGCTTCAAAATACTTAAGTAACAAGAAAACAGATAACTGTATCCTGCATTGGGCAGTGATTCAGTAGCTGTAATCACTTTTGACTTGATTTATCGCAGGAAGATGTGTGCACGTATGCTTATACAGCATCAAGCAGTAACAGTAATTTTCCCGTGATAAAGATGCTGAGAACTAATCAAATGTACTTGAATCCCAAAAGCTTGCTATAAAAATACATTGTTTGTGTCAGAGAATCTGAGTTCAGCTGAGGCTCAGCTGGATGAATAACAAAAAGCTTTGAAATTATCCTGTCTTGATGCTGACAAACATGTAAGACTGGAGTTATTTAGGGGATTCTGAGAACTAATAAGTGGCTGATGATGGATTTGTTACTTTTTGGCTGTGTAGCACTGTTTCTTGTTGACAATCACCACGAAGTGTACCTGTGGCAAGGCTGGTGGCCTGTGGAAAACAAAATCGCTGGATCAGCTCGAATCAGGTGGGCTACAGACAGGAAATGCGCCATGGAGACAGTGCTCCAGTACTGCAAAGGTAACAGATTGCCGTGCTGGCTGTTCTGAGTGTGTCATGCCTTGCCATGCCTTACTGTCCTGAGCTGAAAGGCACTCGGGTCCTTCCCCAATGGCACTGATAAATATCAGTGTATTTGAAGATACGTTCTCCACTCTTTCGTGGCAAACCATTTTTGTAGTGATGGCATTGTTCCCAAATTGCCAAGATACTCTGCTGACTCAATTCTCAGAGGAAAGGCTTTATTTCTTTTCTGTGCACCCACTAAGGGAGAATAGTTCAGACTTTCTGCCTAGCTCTTTTTATATTTCATAAGCTTCTGTGTATCAAAAGACTGAGTGAAGATACTGTTTGCTGATGTAACTGGGTTTGGATTTGGTGGGGGAGATGGAAAAACTGAAGATAGTGAACAAGTCTCACATGGAAACAGATGGCCACTGGAAATGCTGGAGCTCATTTCTACAAGACAGTTATTGCCACTCAGCGTGCAGTGAGTCAGGCTGCAACTGATGATCATGTAAAAGTACACTGACCGGATTATTTTCTGCAGAGTTTCCTTAAGAGACTGTAATGCTTTACTCGCACTTCATCTAAGGTTATGTGAGGCTGGCAACAGACCTTTCATCTTCTGATGAAGGATGAATAAAGAAAGGTGTGGAGTTATCATCCAGGAAAGAGGGTATAAGTAACAGCCATATTATGTTGGTTCAGAGCAATTTCCCACTGTGAATAAGTCACCAGGGCATAACTGGTGCAAGCTATGCCCTCTTGCAAGGAAAGCCAGATTGCTTATAGACCTTCAGACCTCATGATGCCATTGATTTCTTCTGTAGCAAATAAACTTTACAACTTGTGACACAGCTGGTGGTATCTGTCATCATCTCCTATAGACATTTGTATGTCTTAAGAGGGAAAGCAATACCGTTGTTGGATTCCACCCTTATGAGGATAAGCCAGTCTCCTTCCCAATCTGCAGGTCAAATAGGAGTGGGTGCAAGTGTTCCATTTCTACTCAGCTGTCTCATGTCACTGAGGGGAGGTGGTAACACCTGCAGGAGACAGCTGAAAATCAGTAATGGAGACACTGAAATGTGACTTTTGTTGGACTGCATTATTGCTGTATGTGGTTCATCTTCTGGTGTCCCTAGCACTGCCCTGCCAAACAGCAGCTAAAGACAGGGCAGTAATTGGAAGAGTCTTTGGCAGTGACTGCTGAATTCCTAAAGAAGAAGGCAGTTACTTGTTCTCCCTCTCCCCCAGTTTTTACAAGTAGAAGGAATGATGAGATGCATTTCTTTGAAATCATTTCATACAATGTGCTTCACAGCAGACATGAATATCAGCATAGAGGAACTGAGCCCCATGCAATGAAGTGCCCAGAGTTGCTCAGCAGGCTAGTGAGAGAGACGGAAGTAAGATCCTGGTCTCAGTGTTCCTGGTGCAGTGCTGTAATCTTCTGGTAATGAAAATCATGTTTTCTGGCCCCAGCAGAGATGGAATCAGATACACATGCTGAGGTCTGGATACTTTTCCAGATTTCTTGAACTTCGAGTTTGATGGGAAAAGGGATTACTACCTTCTGCACTGGAGTGAATTTGCTGCGTCTGAGTTTGATGCACAGTGGGAAGCTTTTCAGTGACTCCTCATGGGCCTGAGGTTTAGCACATGTATCATAGAACAAGTGTTTTTGCTGGGTGCTCACTTCTTTAGCGCTGGCCGCAATTTTGCAGTGGTTGTGGCATTATCAGGTTTGGCATGGGGTAGGTTTGTTAGGTTTGGCATGGGGTAGTTCTCAAAAGCTTTGGGCTTTGTGGTTGGATAGGTACAGAGCAAGTTTGTTAAAGACCGATTCTACTTGTACTATTTCTATGCTGAAGCTGATGTGAACTTCTTTAGCAGTTTTTTTTACTGCTCAAACTAAGCTGTTCTGGTAGGCTATTGCTTTCATGATCTGGGATTCTGTCAACCACTTCAAAATTTCATTGCATCAAGCTGTCAGGGCTGACTAGCTCTTATGTGTTGTTACTTATCAAGGTGGAGAAATTGAATTTCAGGAGATACCAATGCTGCTGCAGTTATTTTGACTACCAGAATATAGCTGAGTGATCAGAAGCACTAAACCACTTTTCTCTTATTTTTCTGTCTCCATTTCTTTCCTCATCTATGTCCCTCTCTCCTTCCCTCCCCCCCCCCACCCCCCCCTCCTCTTTCTTCTCCCCCCCCCCCATTTTTTTTTTTTCTTTTCGTGGTTTGCAGTGCTTAACTGCATGATGGTATGAAAGAGATTGATTAGAAACTCTGGATATCCCTTGAATATACCTAGCAGTTCTCCTTGTGCATAAATCTTATTTAACTTGTCAGAATGTCTTGAAAGTTTTTCTGTGGTTTTATCTGCTAAATCAGCAGTCTGGAGAACTGAGCTGCAGACCACTAGGAGAGGGAAGAATCTGGTTTACCTTTCAGTGATTCTTAATGAGGAGATCAGCTTGTGCTGACGGCAGAGTTCATGCAATGAAAATGTTTCTCCACTTACATACAAAATCATCTTACTTACATAGGGACATTAGCAAACACTACTCTGCTTTTATCTCTTGACTGAATTACTGGGAGTGGAGCAGTGCAACTAGAGCAGATTCACACACACTTTTTAAATGCAAAGTTTTTCTTTCATGGTAGAACGAACAAATAAACCACGGTGAAAATATGTGGAAGAGAAGACTTAAAATCAAGTATTCAAATGATAAATCTCCTGTATAAATTGTACAGTTAAAGCACTCACATTCTAATAGGTTTGTTAGACTAGTCCACAGAGCTTTTACCTCTACTATTCAGTTTCATGTGAAGGTATTCTCTTTAATCCGTTTGCTCTCAACATCTGGTGTAAAGCCAAACCCATAACGTTCAGCTTCTGCAAACCGAACGGAACAATGATGTCCAGCCAGGCTCTCCGTTTGTATTCAGCACAGGTGTTGCATCGCTTCCCTGGGGTGCTCCTCGGCTATGGGGAGGAGGGGGCTGTGTTCTTTTAGGCCCTCCTGCCTGACAGCCCACACGCATAAAGTGCAGGAAGGGACTACAGTAAAAAACAGGGCCTTCTGTAATGGATTTACATGCTCTGGAGGAAATCTTAGTCCATTAAAGATACTCTGAGATTGAATGTAGGGAGTAACAGAACTTTGCAAGAAGCAGTTTTTAGGGAAGCTACAGCCCTCTGAAGTGAGGTGGTGTCATGTTGCTCTGTTACTTTCACCTGATTCTGGACTTTGCAACATCTTCAGCTTTTCCATTGCTTATCTGGAAGATTTGATTAGACTGAGTTGCTTGAATCCAAGTAAGATGAAGGTACAATATTTTTTTGGAATGATGGTTCCTCCCAGTCCCTGACTGCCTTGGAGTTTATTGGTGCTTTTGAATCTTTGGGGAATTAAATCATTCAACCCATAGGGCCTTTTTTCACCAGTACTTGGTATAATGACTAACCACTTAATCTGATACGGCATTACTCCGAGGTGGGGTTATGTCCATGTCATACATAGTGTGCACACATACATGTTTTAGAGAAGAACAACTGTCTTTGAAAATCATCAGTAATTACCATCCAGCTATTGCAATACCTCTGTTAACTTTCAGATCCCATTCCTTTGAATTTGCATTAACAAAATGATTGTATTAGACCTCAGTATCCCAAGTTAAGAACAATTTCAGTATTCTCTCTTAAGCCTCCAAGCTTAAGCTTTATTTGCTGCTGGTAGGACACTTCTGCTGAGCATACCAGAAGGTTTCATTTACCTGAATTTGGCTAACTTCAGACCATCACACTCTGCTACTCTGCTTACCCTATTCTAACTCTGTTTTTGTAAGATAAGAAATATATTGTGTTAAGGAAGTAATTATGAGGGATTGTCAGTGTACATGGTTTGATCTTTGTGATCAGATAGAGTAAAAGCAGACTTAAGAATACTGAAAAACGTGTTAAAAGATGCCATACTACATTAAAAAAAATCCTGGTGAAATTTATTCCTACTGCCTTAAATTTCTTCAGCTTTTCAGGAAAGAATCAATTAAATGTGCTAACAAGGTAGCTTTGGCTAGTTACATTGCAACTACCCACATTGCAAAATATGTAATTTCTCTCTTTTCCTTGTATTTTGACTGTTTTTAGGAAAAAACGTAAAGAAGCCCCCAAAATCCTATCTAATTCATGCTGGTCTAGAGCCTCTGACCTTCACTAATATGTTCCCAAGTTGGGAACACAGGGAAGACATCGCAGAGATCACAGAAATGGTAAATCTTCATTGCACAGTTTCCTGTTGCTAGGAATTGTGTCTTGTGTTGTCAGTAACATTGCTTGTTTGTGTTGTCGATCCCCAAAATCCAGAGGATGAATTTACAAAGTCCAGTTCAGGAGTCTGCACAGGAAAAAAATAACAACATAGCTAAATTCTGACTGGGACTGTGGATATCACAGGCATTCCTGGTTGTTTTTTCATATAACTTCTCATATTCTTTTTTGTTAAAAACAGGAGGAAAGTGTTACCTTGCACATCTCTTAACAGATGATTTAGAGTTTAGTAGAACAACCGTTTCAGTTGTGTGAAACAGGCAGCAATGTGCGGTTCTGGTCTGTCCTCCAGGCTCAAAGTGCAGGGGGGCAAGATGCCCCACAAAGGATCAGATGGCTCCAGGAGCTCCAGCAGAGTCACAGCTGAATTACATGTGACTGCTTTAAAAGCCTTCAGTGAAGGGGCATCTCAAGGCCAATGACACTTTCTGCCTTGTAAGTCTCCTGCAGCCATCCTTAGTGGAAAATGCTGGCTTCGTGACTAAACGTAGAATTCGGTCTTAAACTGAGATTCTGAGAGTACAGGATGTCCTTCTGCTAAGTGTAGACCTTCTTCTTTTTTTTTTTTTTTAGCTGTGAAATTGTTGTAGGGCAGGTCTGTTGGCCTGTGTGCAGACCTGGATGCCTGGCTTTGTGCTCCGTGGGCCAGGCAGTGCAGGTTGATCCCCTGCCATCTGCAGTGGGAGCAGTTGGTGGTTTCAGCCTTGTGATCCTGTGTTCTCCGTTTTCCTTTTCTCCCTACAGGATGCTGATGTTTCTAATCAGATAATCCTTGTAGAGGATGTGCTGGCCAAGCTGTGTAAAACAGTGTATCCACTAGCAGATCTCTTAGCTAGACCTCTGCCCGAAGGAGTTGATCCACTGAAGCTTGAAATTTATCTTTCAGATGAGGACTTCGAGGTAAGGAGAGAATGGGCACACTGTTACTCTCTGCATGTGTGTCTAACTGTGCTGTGAAGTCGTTTGACAATTTTGCCTACTTATAAGTGTTTTTACTGATGGCATATCCTCTCGTTTTAAATGCAGGTTGCATTAGAGATGACGAGAGAAGAGTACAATGCACTGCCATCTTGGAAGCAGGTTAATCTGAAGAAAGCAAAAGGACTTTTCTAAGTTGTGTTTATTGGAGTGAGCGCTAAAGGGATGTCTGTTTTCACTTTCTATGCCCTTTAGAAGAATTGTACCCCACATTTACAGAATAAATAGAAATAATCTGAAGTTATTAGCGACTACCTATCTGGAGGTGTGTAATACTATAAACGGTCAAGAGAACTCTTTGGAAATGGAATTCAGTTTTGACTTTTAAAAGGTAATGTGTTTAAGCTCTGCTCTCCTATGCACTTAAACAGTAGTTTCTTGAGCTACTGCAGCAGGTGTCCTTTGGCTACATACAATACTTGCCATTTTTGTTTTGAAGAAGTTCTCTTTGTAAAGTGTTATTTTGTTAGTTTGTGGATTACAAAGAATTTATATTTATATAAACACATAGAACAAGTATGTATTTAACAATGCAATATATATATTCACTTTCAAGACTTTCATGTCAAAACTACAGAAAAGTAGCTGGACGGCAGTTGCTTGTACTGAATTAGCTATACCACCAATATGTATCTCTTACGCATTCTGAAAAGTTTCTCTCTGCAATAGGTAATGAATTGTTCTCAGTGCTGCTTCAGGTGCTAAACTGAACAAAGCGTTTGTATTTATAGCATGGATTTCTTGAGAAACTATGCGAATCAACCTTTATACTTTATTATTCAAAAATGTATAGTGCCTTGGTTTTTGTGTACAGTTTATATACAAAAAAAGATTGGTCTGCGTTTTGAAGATGGCTTAGAACAGTCTCCTACGTTACTTTTATAATAGTAGAAATAAAAACATCTCAGTTTCTAATACTTGTTGTAAACATTAAACATGTCTTTTGTGATATAAGAACTGAAAGTAAAAGCTTCTGAATAAACTCCTAGCAATGCTCTGACTTGTCATTATTTTGTACTGTAATCTGTACTAAGTCATTGGAATCTTCCATAACATGGTACTTTATCAAAATATTTTAACCTTAGATGTCTGCGGGTGTTGTACAGAGTTATAAATTGAGAAGCAGATAATGTAGAAAAAAAATCAATGTATGAGATAAAATTAGGTTGTGCAACACTTTAATGCTGAACATTGGAACAGTCACGCAACTCCTGTATCCCTTGGTTTTTATACATGAAACCAAAATTATTATGCTGACTTTCAAACTTTGAAAAAAAATCTTTTCAACCTTTGTGCAATTGAGAGTAAAACTTGAACTGAAAATGAGTATGGCATCGTGTCCATTCTTTCCATAAGCACCCGAGTTGAAATCATTTTCATCCAGCTAATTAAAATATTGAATAGAGTAATCAAGTAAACATTTGTTATTTGTTTGAAATGTTTTTCAGGCATTTGGCATTTCTGTAACAATTTGTGTGGTTCCCCTGTGGTAGCCCAGTGGATTTCACATTCTCATTCCTGCCAGCATAAGTTTCCTTCTGCTGTTCAGGGCTCCTCCTGCCTCAGTAAAAAGGGATCTCCTGTGTTGGTGCCTGTTGCTGCTCTTCTCATCCTCCTAGGCCCAGGGAAGCGAAGTAGCATCTTTGGATGTGTAAGGTGTAGATTTCATCAAGGTCTGCAGTAAATATTGCTCCATAGGTAAAATTAGTCTTGTTTTGACAGATTGCTTAATAAGCTGTAAGCTAGCCTTTAAGTAAATAAACTAAAAGTCTAGAAATACACAAGTACTGTTCACCTGACCTGAGATATTACAGGTGAATTTTCAGCACTGGTGTATTTCCTTTCATGACTGGTTTCTGTCAAGAACTGAAATTAAATAACCCAAGAAAAGGGTAGCACCAGTATTCAGAGCCAGGATACTCCTAACATAGCCTCCAGCAAAAAGCAAGTTGTTTAGATGTCTGATAGCTCCTCGGAGGTCCTCAGCTGTGTCTTCTGCATGGGGGACATTCTTACAGCAACAAGTTTATTTTTCAAGCACTGAGAGGTTTCCAAAGTCACTGCTGTATTCATCTAAGTATTTTTGCACCCATATATTTTCCTCTTTCACCTTCTCTGGTGATGAAATCAAGCAGGAATTAAGTTTTGTTTATTCATGTTCAATCTGTACCGTGGGGGTAGTAGGTTCCTCTGTTTTGATTTTTCTCTCCAACAGAGAGCTAATTTGCGTAGTATGATTGACCTTGTTTTTCCCTCTGGCAGGGTGGTATCATTTGCTTTTGTTTGTTGAAAACACCGTCAGTCCTCCAAGTGCTGCTGAAGGGCAACATCCACCCACCTTTAAAGCCTTTAGAATCTTAGCTAAAAGACAAGCCAAGCCGGCATGGGGACCTGCAGGCAGTGAAACATAATTCAGTGCTGTCAGCTCTCTCAGGTACCGTAATTTTTACACAATGTGATATCTTGAGTCTCAGTTCCAGGAACCATAGCCCAGAACCCAACTCCCTATTTTGTTCTAACATTGCCTAGGAAAGCTTCAAGGTTTCTCAGAAAATAAAGTAATTTTTTTGGTCTTTAACATACTTGTTATTTATGAAAATGCTCTCCTCAAGTGTGAAGCTGACAACAGAAAGCAAGTCAGTGTAAGGCCTCAGACAGAATCTAGGGGTTATGTTTTAATTTTCTGCACCTCTCCACTGTGGAGATGCTATTTATGGTTGGAAATTGGAAAAGGCCCCTTTCCTTGAGCTGTTTTTACAGCCCTGCACGGCAAATACAGCTGAAAAAGGGGTTTGTCTGGATTATGGGCAGGGAGTTGTTTACTTGCTTGGATTTTATCTAATGTTGTTTGCTTGTTTCAAATAGATGCCCAAGAACACACTTAACACCTTGGGTGAATTCAGAGTCGAAGTATCTGGTACAGGGACTCTGTATGGGAAAAAGGCAGTACCTTGAACGTGGCATTCGGCGTTTTCTGCCAGTCTCCCAGCCTCCAGGCTTTGAGCCATGATTCTTATCTCCTATGCTCAATCCTGACTCTTAAAAATGTTGCTCTTTGATTACACAAACATTCCTGCACATGTAAGGATTTGTTAGCAGTGAAATGGGCTGGAAACGTGAAGACATTACTATGCCAAAACAGCAAATAAAACATTGTGTCTGAAAAATCTGCATCCCGTATGCTTCAGCCAGAAGAGGAGGGGAAATGGAAGGTAGGTAGGGGAACAAAAACCAAACCTAATCTTTAACAATTTGGGGGAGCTTGTTTCTGTCCACCACTGTCCCACCAGTCTCCCAAATGGGTATTTAGCTGAGCAGGAGTTGTGGACCCATGTGCGCAACGGGTAAAAGCTGATTCTGAGCTGTCATGGGAGGGGGCGGTGGCAGGCACAGAGTAACCTCCTGCGCAGTGGGGCTCCAAGGCTGGTGTGGTGGAGCCCGCGTGCCGGAGAGCCCTCTGGGACCGGTCTCTGCTGCTAGCTCTCGGCCTAAATTTCCCTTTTGCCTTTCAGGTAAAGCAGCAGATGAGGAGAAGCAGCTCAAATAATAATGTTCTCCAGTGTGCCTGCTTTCCACATCCTCTTGTCTGGAAACTAAAGCAGGTTTGCAATAATATGTCATTGGTGCCCAGAAGTAGGAGAAAGCAGCCCATACATCTAGGTCACGGCTCAAACATGTGAAGCCCCTGTTCACCTGATGCACTCACCCAGTATGTTGCTAGGAGCTGATGCTGCAAGGAAATTTCTTTTGGGCACAGGGTGAGGATCGTGCTCAGGCAGTCAGTACTTTGCTCCTCACAGGGCAACAGCATGGGGTTGATCTCACAAGCTTGAGATGCTGCCATGGGTAGATGAACGCTTTTAACCTTCCTCCTGAGACTGAATGTGTGAATTGATCTTTGGTGGGGATGAAGGAGGTTGGGGTACAGTGTTTGAAATGCCAGGTTGGTTCTCCCTCCTCTGGTCTTGTATTTATGTGCCCTGTAAGGTTAATGCTGATTCTATGTTGTTTTCCTGTGATTCGATCAGTCGAGTAAGACAAGTGCCTGGAAGAACCACTCACTGTGAGCAACTCCTCTTTCCGCTGTGTCCTGGTTTCAGCTGGGAAAAAGTTAATTCCTCTTTCTAGTGATTGCTGTGAAAGGAATGTCAATAATACTTGTTGTTTTCAGTTGTTGCTAAGTGATGTTTACATTATTCAAGGACTTTTTTTCAGCTTCCCGTAGAAGAATAGACAGAAGGATGGAATGGCCAATGAAATACTCCATACCATAGACATCATGCTCTGTATTTAAATGGGGCTTAGCTGGGGCAGGGGAATCCGTGATCACTGCTTGGGACGCAGTGAAAGTGTCTGCTGTTATTGTTGTTGTTATTAGTGTTATTTTTCCTTTTCTGATATTTTTCTATTAAGCTGTCTTTATCTCAATCCATGAGCCTTTTTCCTTTCCCCTCCTTTTCTCCCTTGCCAGGGGAAGAGGGGGGTGAGGGAGTGTCTGCGTGGTGGGGGTTAAACCATGACATGCTGCTGTCCTGGGGAGTTGGTAGCTGAAACTGCGTGGAGAACAGTCTGGAGAGTCAGTGCAGGTTCCCGATTCATACTGGCTCTGTGGCCAAGTTGTGTTAAAACCTGTGACTCTGGGGTAGTAGCGTCGCAGTGTTAGTTTTTCTCTATCTAATCCAACTGCCCTGGTCCTATAATAATAATAATAAAAAAAACCCCAGCTAAAATATTTTAATATTTTTCCTTTCACAGTAAGCCTTAGCATGTGAGGTGTGCTGGCTTCTTGCTAGCAGTATTTTTCTGGGCACTGACTTCTGAACTTGAAGGTAAACAAGTGTGAAACCTCTCCAAGGACAGAGGCATGTCCCGAATACCGAGCATTAAGTATGGCCGATCACACCAGAAAGAAAAGGGTGAAGGAGCAGCTCTTCCTGCTGGCGGGCAGGAGGGCAATCCCAGAGATTGTGCTGGTCAGCCACTGCCCTACCTGTGAGAGAATCCACTGCTCACACACCTGGTACCTGCCCACAGTGCCTCTCCCCTTCAACATCAGCATCTCCTGGTTTAGCCGAGGGGCTGGCTGCAAGGCATCCCACCTGCTCTGTGACTCGCAGGTGGTCTTAAACTCTCCTTCTGGCAGCCCCAGGACCTGCTCTGTATCAGGAATGTTTCGTGGGGGGTTTTCCCGTTTGTTTTTGTGCGACTTAGGAGTAGTGCACTTGCAGCCCAGAAGGCCAACCGCATCCTTGGCTGCATCAAAAGCCACGTGGCCAGCAGGTTGAGGGAGGTGATTCTGCCCCTTTGCACCGCTGTGGTGAGACCCCACCTGGAGTACTGCGTGCAGCTTTGGAGTCCTCAGCACAGCAAAGACATGGACCTGTTGGAGCAGGTCCAGAGGAGGGCCACAAAGATGATCAGAGGGCTGAAGCACCTCTCCTATGAGGACAGGCTAAGAGAATTGGGGTTGTTCAGCCTGGAGAAGAGAAGGCTCTGGGGAGACCTTATAGCAGCTTTCCAGAATCTGAAGCGGGCCTACAAGAAAGACAGAGAGGGACTTTTTACAAGGGCATGCACTCTCCACAGTGATGTGCAGCCCAAGCAGCAAAGATGACCCCATCCTGTTTCTACAGCCACAGTTATAAGGGCAGCCCCATGACTTGAGGTCCATGTGCGGTCCTGATGCACTAACAAAGCAGAAAGCACCAGTTGCTCTCTTGGCAAGACCATAAAGTGCTGCTTGTACAGAGCTTTGTAAAGCACTCCTGCTCAGTGTCGCTCTCAGTCTAGTGCAGGAATATATTTTCACAGCAAGTACCGGACCCTGGACAAATTTATTACATCCTGTTGCTAAAAGATACAATATTTACTCAAAAAAACTAGCTTCTTTTTCTGCTCTGTCATCACAATAAGCAACCGGGGCATTGAAGAAAACTTAACCTTCTCAAATAGAAGGTAGAGTCGTTTGTAGAGATTCATGGTAAAAGCTACTGAATATATCTGAGGTCCCTGTCTCTGCTATGTGTGTCTGCACACACACAGTCCAGGCCCTGTGCTGGCAAACCCTTGCAGTCATGCATTTCCACACTTGTGGCTCTACCAATCCAACCAAGCTGGAAGGGGCCTTGAGAGGGTATCTATCCTGGCCGCCTACACCATGGCTGCAAACATGACCTAAACTACCCCAAACTTCTGCTCTTGCCTCTGCAGGGACCTGTCCATGGACCAAGTTACTGAACCAGAGGAAAGTCCTAGAGCACATGCACTGCTGGAAGAGCAAGGGGAGGCAGAAGAAAGCAACCTGTAGTGTCCTCATTTTCCATATTACTATCTGATACCTGTTCAGCTTCAATTTTACACCCCCCTAAAGGGTGGTGTTGGCTCAGGCTGCCCCTCTGCAGCCTGTGGGTTCCAGGCTCTGCTAACCAGCACATTTTTTTTCCAGTGGCAATTGCTGAGCCACTTGTGCCATGAAAGCAGCACTCCGATATTTAATCCCTTTAATTTAGAAATATGCTGTATAAATGGGTAACTGTTTACTTTTGGGGCTACTAATTGCCTTTACACAGCCAGTAAACATATAGTAGCCTCGATTCGATTGCTACTCTTAGTAATGGCGACTTGCTGTGAAGAAAGGCACCTGCTTCCAAGCTCCAGAAATTGGATGCTGTATATAATAATGTTGTTGAAGTGGTAACACTTTATTATTGAAGTGCCTCTGTTGTCACAGAAATTGTTGTTCATTCTATGTTTTATAAATTGCTTGTGACTTATAGACAGAAGAGTAATTGATTTCTGTTGGTTTATTTATGGGGGCCCAGGCAATATTTTATCGTTTCACTTCTGTAGCTTTTTTTGAACTTAAGTCATTTATGTAAGTAGTTTCCAAGTAAAATCTCAGCTAATTCTAATGTTTTTTTTCTTTTTCCAACTCTGTTACCTTCATTTCACTGAAGTCTTGCAAATTAATTAACAATGCTAACTTTTGTATTTCAGGAATATGATTGCTGGTGCTTTACTGCACAGTTAGGGGTAGGGGATTTTTTTCTCCCCAATTCTTTCCAAGTCATTTATTAGTGATCTGGGAAAGATGATTCTCTATTTCAGAAAAGATTTTCAAAATTTGGCTGCAGACCAGAAGTGGAACCATACCGCACCGTACCGCACCGTACCACACCACACCAGTGCAATAAATACATAGAGCACTTCACAAAAGGAAAACTACCAGAAATAGTCTGAGGTTTTGACTTTATCCAGAAGACTCTCGTTTACTTTAGTATCAAAATTTCCAGCAAAACAGACTTAATTTTTGTAATGCTTTTTGATTGAGATAGAGCCATGCGTTCTGCCAACACATGACTGCTGGATGAGCAAAGACTTACAGGACAGACTTTGCAGAAGCAGATGCAGCATTCAAGGCTGGGAATGATGTGAGGCACAGAAGGACTGGCCAAAATTACCCAGGGCAGCAACAGGAATGAACTTTGGGAGTCCAGAGTCTGAGCAACAGAGGGACGAGTCAGAGCCTTTCAAGAATGACCTGTGAAGATGAGATCCTCTGGAACCACCACTGGTCTTGGTACCAGTTTGGACAGAGTAGATACCACAGAAGAAAATATACAGTTTGTCCTTAAAATATGTGCAAAGCCTCTATAAGGTGAGGTTTATAAGGAGCACATATTGCTTGGTCAAGTAAGGTACCACCCTTCCCAACACACCTCACATGTTGATGTTCATAGGCGATAAGACCAAGTAATAGGAGGTTATATGGGTTTGTATTTGAGGAACTTATTGCAGCTGCCTCATTTCTGATGACACAGAACAGGCAATGGTCTGTGAGAGCCTGGTAGCAGCAGATTTGCTTCCAGGTTCTCTCTCTAGAGCGTGATGGCCCTCATCAGACACAAACAAGTGTGAAAGTGGAGCTTCTGGAAACACACCTGCAAATGCAGCCTCTTCACTCTGTCCTCTGAGGGATATCTTATGGGCTTGTTTCTTCCTGAAAGATATACACCAAACGTTCCCTTTTCTTAGCCAAACTCATTACGAAAAGTCAGAAAACCCTTAAAGCAGCATTTTCCAAAGAAGGGACTGAGCCGTGTGTAAGGAGGCAGGCAGAGCCCAGTGAACACAGGCGGAGGATGTTTGCTAATGAGAAGGTGCCCCTGGTAGATGGGATAATGATTGAGCCTTCTTGGAAAGGAAGAGATGAGGAAAAACCGTTGGAAATATGCCAGCACGGAGTGATTAAAATGTCTTCATTTATATTTAGAAGTGGATGAAGGCTGCCAGCCTTGTTTGAATTTCATAGCAGCTTGTCCTTGTCCTGTGTTCATGCCGCGTCATGTGAACCATGGCCATAGGACCTAGCAAGGGCAGATGACTGGGCAGATGACTCACTACTGCACTGCACAAAACACGGCTGGCAAACACTGTGTCTTCTGTTCACCATGAGTAACGTAGGTAATGTGGGTGCATCACTGTGCTCCTGCCCTGCTACCACTGCTGCTGGCTGGGATGGACAGCCTGCTCACGCTGGACTGGCTTCATGCCCCTTGCTTGCTGTGAGGACATCAGGCACGTAGAGGCTCATGTCCTTCCTCTGGCTAAGCCTGAGCTGGACGCAGGCGATTCTATTGCCTCGGGGGACTTCACCAGGTGCCCTTCTCCTGGTGAAAGTTTAAAATTCCCAGGGTGAGAGGTGAGGCAGGGGATACGAGAGCTGCCCGTCCCTGGGGCAGACCAAGCACCCCTCATCACAGCACCGGGGGGTCGGTGTTTGCAGGGCTGAGCAGCCGCTTGCTCAGGCTCAGTGCTGCCAGCCTGAGCATTTCCCTCTGTGGCTGGTCGATGGCGCCTGTAATTAATTGCCAGGCGAGCATTAAGCTATGGCCACAAGAGAACTGTGACGCAGAGCAGGAGAGTGTTGCTGCCCGGCTGTCCCCTCTCCTGCCCTCACACCGCTTTGAAGCTGTCCTTCATCCTTGAAGGGACTGAGAGCAGCCCTGACAAGAAGGACTTGGGGGTACTGGTGGATGAAAAGCTGGACATGACCCAGCAACATGTGCTCGCAGCCCTGAATGCCAACTGTATCCAGGGCTGCATCAAAAGCAGCATGTCCAGCAGGTTGAGGGAGGTGATTCTGCCCCTTTGCACCGCTGTGGTGAGACCCCACCTGGAGTACTGTGTGCAGCTCTGGGGCCCTCAGAATAGGAAGGACATGGACCTGTTGGAGCAGGTCCAGAGGAAGGCCACAAAGATGATCAGAGGGCTGGAGCACCTCTCCTATGAAGACAGGCTGAGAGAGTTGGGGTTGTTCAGCCTGGAGAAGAGAAGGCTCCGGGGAGACCTTTTTGCTGCCTTTCAGTACTTAAGGGAGACTTATAAGAAAGATGGGGACAGGCTTTCTAGCAGTTGCAATAGGACAAGGGGTAATGGTTTTAAACTAAAAGAGGGAAGATTTAGACTATATTTAAGAAGAAATTTTTTATGCAGAGGGTGGTGAAACACTGTTCCAGGTTGCCCAGAGAGGTGGTAGATGCCCCATCCCTGGAACATTCAAGGCCAGGTTGGATGGGGCTCTGAGCAACCTGATCTAGTTGAAGGTGTCCCTGCTCATGGCAGGGGGGTTGGACTAGATGGCCTTTAAAGGTCCCTTCCNCGAGGCGGGGCTGCCGGCGGCGGCGGGGTGCCGCGCATTTGACGCCGGCTTTGCTCGGCCCAGGGCGGCGGGGGCGGGCAGGCCTGGTGACCGTTCGCCCTAGTGAAGGCCGTAACATTTCCCTGTACAGTTTCAGAGGAGTTTATTGTGGTCAGAGAGGGCTTGTGGCAGGGCGGCACAGCGGGCGCAGGCTGGGCTGCTCTCCCGGCAGGCTGGGCGTCAAGACCTCAGGGTACAAAAGGTCGAGTGCCCAGAAAGTGCTCCCGGGGCCACCAGCTGCTGCTGCCTTCCCAAGGGGCTTACCTCCCGTGTGGCTGCCGTGCTTGGCTGACACCCCCAGGCTGGGGGGCTACCGAGAGTCCCATGGTCGGACACAAGCCTCCATGTGCCTGTAGTGCTCCACCGTGAAACGGCATTACCCAGCCGCACAAGTCCCTCCTCAGAAGTCTTTAGCAGCCACAGCAGTGTCCCTGCAGCATCCCGCGGTGGGTGTTAGAGCTGTCCTTACCCAACCCTCTTCCCACGCAGGTGGCGCTAATCCCAGCTTGGGGACAGTAGCTGTGGCTGACGTGAACCATGCTCCTCCATTCAGAAGCACACAAATGGGGAAAAAACATCCTTTGGCCGTGAGAAGTGTCCCTTCGGGGACTGTGGCCCAGGGGACAGAGGAGAGGGGAGAGGACTGCCCTCTGCGCTGGCACCAGCACTTCAGCAGGGGCAGCTTTGGGGTGGAACATTCTCCCTGACAGCTGATTATCTGGTAACTGATCTAAGCAAGCCAGTGTTGATGTCGCATCCCTGCGGCAGCTCAGGGAATGGCTCCATGGCAGACACAGGCTTGGTTTTGGGCATTCCCTTCTCCGGGATAGGCATGGAGAGCATGGCCGCCCTCTCCCTCTGGACCGAGGAGTTTGGGCTGGCCAGGCTGCGGCTGTGCGTGGAGCACACCCCGAATGCCTGGCGTTAGGGAATCTGATGGCTGTGGGTCAGCGGGGTGCACATGGGTAAAGTCCTGCTGTAGATCCACACTGCCCTCTTCCAGCCCCCATCGGCCACAAACGCACACATCTGGTGGCTCTTTCTTCCCTACTCCAGCAAAATAATTGTCACATTGACAAGAGGAGCAGTGGCTCACAGCTGGCACAGATCAGCCACGGCTGGCTGGCCCCAGGCGCTTCACTCTTGCTGTCGCCTCTTCCTTCCCCCTTCCCTCCCAGGGCTGCACAAAGAGAGCTGGCAGGGCCAGCCGCTGGCCCGGTGGGCACCACTCACCTTGCCAAGCAGGCCCCCCTCCGTGCCCCCTCCCTGCTGCCCCCCCAGCTGCTTCGCACCCCCGTCACCATTGTGTTCGCCCGCCTTTGAAACTGGCAGGAGACATCAGCTACGCTCAGATGATGAAAAGAGAGGGAGAAGCACCTGCTGGCATTTGGGGCTTGGGTTGAGAGCAGTGCTGTGCTGAATACATACACCCTTATTGCAGTGTTCGGCGCCAGACGAGTTGGAGAGGGGCTTTTATTCCACTCCTGAAATATTCAGACAGATCACAGAACAGTGGTTTGCAGAAAAACCACCCCCCGACCCCGCACGCACACAAAACTATTATTTTTAAGCACTTAATGTGCTGAATACTCAAGTATTTTTTACCTTGCAGTGGGAACACTGTTAGGAAGGGCTAAATGCAGTAACCAACAGCAGCCTTCTCGCCCCTTTACAGTGGTGACATTGTGTATTGGCACCTGAATACATCATGTTTCTTGAAAGCATTTTGGGACCACAACAATTTCAACTTGCAAGACACATTTTAATAGCTAGGAGGAGACAGGAGGTCTCTAACGTCAAGTGAGAAGTGAAGGACATTTGTCCAGGATGTGGGAACTAACAGAGTGAGGTTAAACTACTCATGCCAGAGGGTTGTTGGCAGTTTGTTCTTTTCCAAGGCATAGATCCAAATGAATGACCAAAACCAGGCTTGGACATTCTTCTCTCTCACTTGCTCTGACTTTTTCATGGAGTTTATTACTGTATATACATAAGGGGAGGGAGATGGGCCTTGCACATTTGGCCTGAAGCAAGTAGTGGTTATGAGCCCCATACACTCCGAACCAGGCAGCAGCCCAGGGCTGCCCATGCACAGAGAGCTGGTAACGACATGAGGTGCAGCCCGGTGTCGTGCAGGCGTAGCAGTGGGTCTGACAGCAGCACTGACGCATTCACCTGGCATTGCACCGGAGCTAATAAGCCCTGGGTCTGTTCGCTTGGGCACAGCACTGCGCTGACGTCAGGGGCCCTGCGCTGGCTCCCAGCCCAACAACTGGGATCCCTCTGGGCTGTTTCCCCCAATTCTGGGTCTGGGTAAGCACAAACAATTTGAGGGCCAGGACAGCTACCTCATTCAAAGTCTCCCTTCCTCACTTTTTGCAGCACTTTTACTAAAGCTGAAGGCCAAGTAGTTCCTCAGCTTTTGCTCCTGCCTACAAGAGGAGATGGCCAGGAACAGGTAACCTAAGGGAGGGCATGGAAGCAACTCTAAATGGCTCTGTCACTCTAACCACTGCAATGCCCTGCCTACCCACTCTTCCTTTTGTCCATTTCCAGCCTTCAGACTTGCAGAGCATCTTGCACCTCAGTTCACCTCATGGCTCCATACAGGGGCTAAGAAGAGGTTTGGGGGAAGCAATCACCACTGCCTGGTTCCGTAGTCAGCAGAGCTCTACTTGGTTCAGTTGCTGGATTCTAGGATTGGAGTCACCTGAACCAAAAGGAGGCAGGTATATCAAGTCAGGTGAATGGTATCCAAAAGGGTTTTCCCTCTCCCCACTGCCTGTAAAGGAGCCTGGGCTATATGGCTCCGCTATAGAGTGGGGAGAGAGGAATCCTATGGTGGAGTCTGGAGGTGCTTAAGTTTTCCCAGTGGCTCTGTGCTGGAGGTCTGCCCTGAGCCCTTGCCTTTGCAGCAGGACTCGCTCACCTTCTCACCTAGAGATGTGCAGGAGCTTGGGGTCCTCCTCCCCTGCCTGAGGGACTCCGAGGCACAGGGGTCTCCGCTAATGATCTCTATGCAAGGCACACCAGCCCTGGCTGCTGTGAGGCTGGCGGAGGCAGCACTACCTTGCCTTTACCCCGTAAGACTGTAGTTAGAGTTCTTGAGAGATTTGGATTTGACGTCTGGCCTGAGGAGCTGCGGGTCACCTTCCTGTCCATCCGATGTCAGCCTACTGGGGCAGGGAGGGAGCAGCTCCTGGGGGACTGGGCTACCGCAGGGGAGGGCTTTGCCAGGCAGTGGCTCTGTGTCGTTAAGGGTATTAAGGGCCTGGGCGCCACATCACGTCAGTTGTTCCATGGAGCTGGCCATGCCTGCCCAGGTGCCAGGCAGATGGGTACCGGGAATGCTCCACGGGTTGAGTCCAACTTAGTAAATATTAGTTTGCAGGATCATTTGCAGTCTAGTGAAATGTAAGCCGTTTCCTGCTAAAGAGCCATTTTTCTAAAAGCTGAAGGCGGTGAAGTTAGGAACGCTTACTTGGCGTCTGCAGACGTGGTACCTCAGTCGTCAAGTGAGAAAAAGCCCCAAGGAAGTGAGAGGTGCAATGATGAAAGGCCATGAACAGCTGCTGAAAGTGTTCATGAACCAGGAGTAACTTTACATAACAAACTAAAACAAAAATAAAGCCCAGTTTGATTAAATGGTTGGACTCAGGAAAGCAGGTCACCTCCTGGAAAGCGGCTTATGTAGGTGTGAGGCGATTCAGGCTATTTCTGAAGATGGAAAATATGCAACAGCTTGCTGGCTAAAGCACAGGCCACCCCACTCCCAAGTAAGGCCACAGACTTCCAGTGACCCTTGTCATCACCCCGTCAGTCCTGGTGCTCTTGGGGAGTACTAATGTCCCTCTGCCTGGTCTCTGGTTCCAAAACCAGCACACACACACAGGCACACACAGGAAGGCAAACAATTCCAAAATTACTGAAATTCATTCACCTACACAAAAGCAATTTCAGAGGTGAAATTCAAAGGTGGTGAACCTTTCTGCTCTTGGTCAAATCGCATCCAGAGCTCCATTCTTTAGGTAGCACGATGTCCAAAGTCACTGATGGAAACTACAAGCACTTGGCATCTGAAAATCAGAACACGCTCATTTTTGCATCTAACCTCCAAAAACTGCTTGGAAATAATACCTGACGATCTCCCCTGAGGACCCAGGGGCACCTTGCAGGTCATTGTAGGAGCTGGAAACCTTCAAGTCCCTGTGACCACGTGGGTCAGCTGGTGACCGGTACCGATCCTGCCCGTGTAAGCAGATAGGCTGGAAAAAGAAAGGCCGTTTGCTAACTCACAGTCTGTCACTGCGACTTGTGAGAGGTGGGATCTTGGGGCCTGGGTGATTTCTTTGCAAAAATGGCTGGCAGAGAGCCTGGATACACATCCTGGCTCATCTCTGCTTTCTCTGTAATTTGGCCCAAACAGTCGAAAGCAAATGAGGGAGGATGTAGCAATAATATGGGGGAAGCTGGGGAGGTTAGAAATATGAACAGGAAATAACGAAATTAGACTGCGCCTGGGAAAACTGAAGTTAATACATTTGGGGGAAATAATCTGATACACCGCAAGTCAATAGGACAGAGGAACCTGGAAAGCAGGCACGTCAGTGAGCAGCTGTTGCTGCAACGTAGGATGGGGCAAGCCTGTGTGATTTGGGGCTGCCCACCGAGGTATCACATCGCAGCGCGAGGATGTGCTGGGACTGCAAGAAGGGCTCTGCACCTGGGCTGTTGCAATCGGTGCTGTGCACCTCGGGCCCGGGGTGATGCAGCCAGGCTGGAGGGCTTTCAAAGAGCACTACCACAGATGAGAGGTGGGAGGGAACGGCTGGATGAGGAAAGCCTGAAAGAATTCAGCATAAACAACTTTTCCAAGTGATGACTAAAGGAGGAGGATATGATAACCCTCTGCAAGTATTCGAAGGCTATAAACACCAATGGTGGCTCATTTGGGATAGGATTAGATGTAATGGGATGAATTTACAGACAGGAAAAAATGTGCTTTATGCAAGGACACAGGTACAAAGTAACAGAAGTTGGTGGAGTTTCCCAAAGTAGTGCTGGAAGTCCCCTTGGTGTATACAAAACTGCTCTGGGTTTGGAAAGTAAACAAGGCCGTGTGCTGTCGGAGCAGTCCAGCATAGGAGAAGTAGATGAGGTAACTCCTCTACCTTCAGGTCTTTTGTTGTGAGGCTTGCTGTTCTGCAGAAAAGAAAAACTTATATTCATTGCCTTGCTTAAAATTCCCACCAGAAGCAATCTGAGTACAAAAGTAGGTGCCAAGACTCTTCCCAGGTTACAGAATCACAGAGTCACAGAATGGTAGGGGTTGGAAGGGACCTCTGGAGATCATCTAGTCCAACCCCCCTGCCAAAGCAGTGTCACCTAGAGCAGGTTGCACAGGAACGCGTCCAGGCATGTTTTGAATATCTCCAGAGATGGAGACTCCACTGCCTCTCTGGGCAGCCTGTTCCAGTGCTCTGCCACCCTCAAAGTAAAGAAGTTCCTCCTCATGTTTAGGTGGAACTTCCTGTGCTCAAGTTTGTGCCCATTACCTCTTGTCCTGTCACTGGGCACCACTGAAAAGAGCCTGGACCCATCCTCCTGACACCCACCCTTTAAGTGTTTATAAGCATTGATAAGATCCCCCCTCAGTTATTTTTTTTTCCAGGCTGAAAAGACCCAAGTCCCTCAGCCTTTCTTCATAAGAGAGGTGTTCCAGTCCCCTAATCATCTTTGTAGCCCTAATCATCTTTGTAGCCTAGGTTGGTGAAGGATATTGCTCATCATAACCTGTAACTTTCCCTGCTTGTACAACGAAGGAGGTACAATGTCCTGCTTTACATGGGCTTCGCTGAGGATGTCCAAGAGGACAAAAAAAAGGACAGTTAGCTGCAGCCAGCTATCACCTGCGTCACTGGCAGCATGCCAGCAGTGGCGAGGTGATTTCATCACACACTGCATTCTTCCTGGAAATGAAATTCAAATTAAGTCAGGGTGATAGTGACAAAACGTTTCTCCTGTCCCGTGGCAGTTGATTATACTCTGAGAAATGAGGTGAGTAGGCTTTGCACATTTTCAAAAGGAACCTCCATGCTGGGGTCAGTGGCATAAAAATTGAGTTTGCAGTCTTGATCCTGGTCTCAACAGAGACCAAGGGCTGGTTGGACCCCTTCCCATTCATGGAGGGAAAGAGATCCTCATACCAAAGCTTTTCCCAGCAGTGCCTGCACAATTTTAGAGAGGCAGGAGGCACATACAGCCCTCTATTGAGAGGTGCATCATACATGGCTGCCAGCCCACCTTGCACTGTGCTGTCAGATGTAAGATGTCCTAGCACTGCAGGCCCCAGCGGTGGCAGGTCATCTCTGGCCAGCAGAGTGAACAAAAAGAACAAAAAAGAAACGTAAAAAACAAAACCAACCAGTTTCAGAGAGATCTGCTTCATCTTACAAACTGTGAGGTGGCTCATGAGAGAAGCATAAGTCCTTCCACCTCCCACTTGAATGGACACAGTTGAAGTCACACCTCCTGCCTTCCAACACCTGTCTTGGATGTCCTGGGTCACCCTTTGGGTGTCATTTGTGGTCCTGCGATCACAGAGGCAACTCAGGTGCTCAGCTTCAGGTGCCCTGAGCTGTACAGCAAGGTGACTGTCAAACAAATATAGTACAAACATCCACTGTATTTATTTGTTTTCCAAATAAAGCCAATGGCCAGGCACCCTGTGATTTAAGTAGAAGAGGTCTTTTGTTAGGAAAAAAAAGTTGTGACACAATTAAATCTAGAAATAAATTTTCCATACAATACGAGTGTTTGTTGGCCAGGTACCCAGTGGCCAAATTGCAATTAATTCCTGGGATTGCAGCTACAGTCGAACTGGGGAAGGGGCGCTCCTGTTCCACTGCTAAATTTTCTTCACAGTAGAAGTGAGACACAGTTTTTCACCTCATGTTTTATTCAGTCCCTTTGCAGGCTCTGGCATTTTGAAGGAAAGATTCAAGACTTGGATCCAATCCTATCACCTGCTGATGGCTCCCTCCACTCCAGTTGGTGTAAAGCTAAGCAAAAATAGGGGTTTTTTTTCTTCTCTGCCTCTCTCTTCCTTTCCCACTCTCCTAAATCTGTATAATCTATAGAGGCCAGGGTATTCAGTGCTGCTCAGATCCTGTCCTGTGGCTCATTAAAATGTCAGACTCACCACTGCAGACCCAGGGCGCTCATTCCTATTGACATCAACGGACAATGAAATTGGTGGGAGCTGGGGAAGCAGAAAAAGCCCACAACTTTATTTATGATGAGATTAGTGATCAGACTAGCTTTAAATTACGTTAAACTCCTCTTGTGTCATTAAGCAGAGTTTTCAGGCTGTCCGGTCCAACACAAACACACAATTTCAATAAGTTTTCCCTTCTTGTGTGACTCGGGAAAGAAACGTGTGTCTGACACTCACCCGCGCTCTGGTGACGGGCTGTGCCAAGGCTTTCATGTCGCTGGTGATTGGCAGTACATGAGGAAAATGGATTTTTTCTGCTGTGTTTCCAGCTTTTATAATGCATCACACAAACGGTTTAATTAATACAGAGTAAAGTGAAAAATAAATCATTTTGAGAGAAGCCTGAGATGCTCTGAAAGCTGAGCACAAACTGTCACTCTGCTTCTCTGGGACAAAACCCTTCCATCCCTTATTTTCAGACTACAGAATTGAGTTAGCAGCTACCACAGTTGTTCTTTACCTAGTTGCAACCCGGATCTTTTTCTTGCAAACCTTATCTAACATATTTCTCAATGGGAAAACAAGACTACTCACAGAAATCATGGAGAACCTGAAAATAAGCATTGACCAGAGCTAAAATTTCAGTTTGGAAAACTGAGCTATTGCTGTCTGTCACCTTCCTCACATTTATAAGGATCTCTTTGCTTTCACATTCAGACAAATACATGCCTTCCCCATAGATGGGACTTTTATATCCCCAAATATGTCTAATAATGTTTCCAGTTTGACTCTGGAAATTATTTTAATGAGCACTGTCTCTCTTCTAATAAACCAATACAATGGAAGCTCGTTAAATCTAATAGAAAGGTTTCTCATTTAATAAATCATCGTAATATTTTATCGTGTATGAAAGCGTAGGGGATCCTCAGCACTGCTAAACATCCCGTACGTGAACTGTTCTTCCAGGATATTACTGAGAAATTATTTTTTCCATGGGTTTTCCCCAAAGAAAAGCAAAGAGTTAATGCTTCTGCTTCAGGTCTCATTTTCTGCTGCACCAGACATTTCTTCAGGAAGCCGAGGGGACCCGGCAGCAGCTGTGGTTTGAGCTCGGTGTGCGTTGCCCGGAGGTTCGGTCCCGGTGCAAGGCAGCAGCGGGCAGCTCTGCTGCTCCAGCATGGGCCCGGCACCAGCTCCTCAGGGAATTTTCAAGTAAGTGCTAAAAGGGGCCAGTGCCCGTGTGGCACAAGGCATTTAATTAGCAGGTTAAATACTCACATGTATGTGTCAAAACAGTGCCAGCTGAGCAGGAAAGCAGCGTAACTCACAGGTTGAAGGAAAGAATCATATTTGCAAACATTTTTTTTTCCCCCTAGCTTGATTGTTGCCTTTTGAATAGTGAAGAGGAATATGGTTTTTTGGAAGCAGAACATACATTGAAGTCCCTTATTTAATCAGCAGGCTGAACTGCAACTGCTGAAGGCAGTGGTGAGAACTCTCCAGCTTGTTTTGAAAAGCATCCTCTTGTTCTGGGCATGGTTTAGGCTTTGCAGATGCTGAACTCTCTCTGAGAGGGTGGGGGCACGCACTTCGGCGTACGTTACACATTTCTGGGACACTGAAAGGCAGCCAGAACAAGTTATCTTGCTCCACCTGGAACCAAGCGAAGAGGAGATTTCTTTCTCTTTGATTCCTCGGTGTCTCGGCCAGATGAACTTGGAAGCACAACCTGCCAAATTCACATGGTTTAAGAAGGTTCAGATTAAACCTATGGGACCTTACTGTGCTTTCCAGAGCTTTCACCTCGCATTCTTCCTCTAGCAATTCCTTCCAGCTCCATTGGCCTGAGGGCCTGACACAAAAGATCCTGAGGAATACGCCTCAGTCCCAGTACTTTAGCTGTCACCTGGCATGAAGTTGGCCCATCGCACACGCGGTCTTCTCCCATTTGGGCCATTTTCACTGCCAAGCAGCAGTGTCCTGTGCAGGCAGCAGAGGGCAAGCAGGTATCTCACCCGGCATTGGTTAGAAACAGGCATGGTCCCACTGCAGCCTCTGTTGCCCTGCAAACATTAGTACCTGGGACATAAAGTGCTCACACACTAAAAAAAAAAACATAAAAACCCCACAAATAATAAAAAAACCCAAACCAAACCCATGAGCCCCCCACCAAGCTACATTTTGGAGATATTCTGTGCTGTTTTAAGCATAAGGAGTAGCATCGAGATTCAAACCATGGGTCTAGGAATTGCAAAGTGCTGCTCCGCCAGTTAGATGGTCACTTGTTAGGAGGAGCAGGAGCGCAGCCTTGCTGATAGGTGGTCCGGAGCCACATGGGGAGGGCATTAATACTCCTTTGGGCATTACACCCTGCCACACTCCCTTCCCCATTATTGTGGAGAGGTAGCCAAAAGAAAAGCTGCTGTCAGTGGAGAAGAGAGACCTGTAGTAACAGGACAAGGAGCAATGGTTTTAAATGGAAAGAGGGTAGGTTTAGACTGGACGTAAGGATGAAATTTTTTACCACGGGTGTGGTGAGACACTGGAACGGTTTTCCCAGAGAAGTTGTGGATGCCCCATCCCTGAAAGTGTTCAAGGACAGGCTGGATGGGGCTTTGAGCAACCTGGTCTAAGTGGGAGGTGTTCCTGCCCATGGCAGGGGGGTTGGGCTAGGGGATCTTCAAAGGTCCCTTCCAACCCAAACCATGCTCTGATTCTAAGAGCCACCTGCAGATGAGTGCCAACAAGGGGGGAGCTGAGGGTGCTGGGCACATTGCAGACAAGACCCTGCAAGGCAGCCTTGACCAGGCATGTTTTGGTCATTGAGTACTGGCCATTTGGACTCATTACACTCTAAAAACATATTAGATGACAAGGTCCTGGCTGCTGGGAGCTGATGAAAATGAGAAGGCACCCGGGGAAATCTGGGAGCAGCAAGAAAACAGGAGGTTGGAGACAAAACTGCAATTTTTAAATCCCTTTCTTCTCTAGAGTTTCACGGTCTACTAGGTTTGGCCTAAGCTGACATGAAAGATCTGGTGTGTTTCCTGTTACACGTGAAAAATGACATACGCACCAGTAACATCAATATTATTATAATTTTTTAAAATTGGACTTCACAGGTAATTTTAACTAAAAATATGTATTTTGAGATTTATAGTTCATCTTAGCCTGTCTTTCCTCATTGAGCGTGACCGGAGTTTCGGGAAGAGTGATGTGATACTGCATCTCCCAGGCAATGCCCATCACTGCCCAGAGCTGAGTCAGTAGTGCCAGCGTACCACCTGCATCTTTAATAATGTCAAACGGCTTCAAAACACTGACATCTGCTCATGAAGTTTGCGGTTTAAGTGATTTCTCAGATACGCAAGTCAACACTCTCTACCTGGAACCTTGCTTGGAAAATGTTTGCCATTTCTATAGCAGGCATTTGCTCACTTAGGAAAAAATTATCCAGAGAAAATAAGGGTTTTGCTGCTCAGCCAATTCTTACGCACACCACAAGTGAGCTCCCCCATCCTCTCTTTTCTCTACGTTGTCATGTTTCTACAAGAGGGAGACGCGCCATGGCCATCAATCTGCTTGCGGGCTTTTCCCCTCCCGCAGGAATTCTGCTTCAGTGCTCATACACTGGCATATTTTGTTTTATTTTTGCTTGACAACTCACTAGCAGAACACCAGTAAAACTGGGGTTTTTTTCATTATTTAACTAGGGATACTTATTGCTCAATAATGTAACCAATCTTGTAAGGGGATTTCAATTTTCAACGAAATATCAAAATCCCTGGCAGAAGTTCAGTATTTCTTACAATTTAAGCAGGCCTTTTTGAAGCCTGACTGTATTTTATAATGTCTCATCTTTTTTTAATAGCTTTGTGTACATACTGTGGGGATTGGGCCGTATAATCACATAAAGACTTGGACAAAGTCCAATCCAGATCAGCTGCTGTTACAACGAATCAAACAGGGTTGTTTTTTTTCCCTTCTCTCAAAACAAGGAACAGGGCTGGCACTGCATAGGCTGCCAGCAGGTCGGAGGTTAACCCCAGCATGCCGAATCTGCAGTTAGGTTCATCCTTTACCACCAGGCATATTGGCCAAGAAGGGTGTGTGTGCTGCAGTCGCACACACACACACACAGAGGGGGCAAACAGCACGATGCCCATGCATGGCCATGTACCAAAAAAACCCCAAACCTGCCCCATGCACCAAAATGGGGCTGTTTGATGCTGGTGTGGTTATAAAGCCAGGCTGCAGTCAGTGCCCTGCTTTCTCAGCAACTCAAGATGTATTCAGCAACTCACCAAATCTGTGCCCTCTCTGTGCTTAACTAAATCCCAGCAGCAGCACCAGCAACCCCAGTGCAGATCTGGGGGGAGCTCCTGTCCTTGCTCTCCCCACCGCCGCTTTCACAGCTCCCAGCCCTGCTTCAACCCCCATACATGGTCCAAACACATATTTCTTCCTTATAAAACCACAGAACAAGACATTTGGCTTCTGTTACCAGAGGCCTGGGGTATAATTAATCCACCCTATCTTGCATTTTTAATTACATCTCCACTCAAGTATCCGAGTCTTTCACAATCCCAATACTTTTAAGATGCAGGAAAAATATTACAGCCCTGTTTTCACAGGGAGAGAGGCCATGGCATAGAGACTCGGAGTAAGTAGGGCAAACTTCAGAGAAAACCTGGAGCACGACTGAGAACAGAACCCAGATGTACCCCGGACTCATGCTTTGCTTTAAATACAGCACTAGGATCCCTCTCGTTCATGATGCCAGTATAATGGTATTTCCTCTCCTGGAATGGTGCTTTCGGCTTTGGCCGGCACCTCTCTCTCTCTCTCCTGAAAAGTCAGAGAGAGAGAGGGAGAAAAAGGCCAGAGAAGCACAACCAAAACAATTACCGTTGTGCAGAGGACCTCCATACAAGGCGAGGAAGACGCGCAGGAACGCGCAGAGGACTGCGAGGTGCTCTGTGCCTGGGGGAGCCCTGGGCAGACCGGTGAGCTGGTGACATGGGGCTGGACTTCAGCCAGCCACAGGGTACCGGTGCTCGGCATCAGGTAATTCAGGCTCAGCCCTGGAGCTGTTTCTGTTTTTCCCACATATCCTGGAAGAAGCCATTTAACACTTTGGGGCTTATTTACCCCAAGGCATTTTCTGCTCCCTAAGGCATTCTTAGACATCTTGAATGCAGGCAGCCTATGCACAGTACCATGGGCACACATCATGACATGTATGCCCATGGGACTGTGCACAAACTGCCTGCATACAAGAGGTTTGCAGGTGACACCAAGTAGAGTGGGAGTGTTGATTTGCTTGAGGGCAGGAAGCTTCTACAGAGGGACCTGGACAGGCTGGATCGATGGGCCGAGGCCAATGGTATGAGGTCCAACAAGGCCAAGTGCCGGGTCCTGCATTTCGGTCACAACAACCCCATGCACTGCTACAGGCTTGGGGCAGAGTGGCTGGAAAGCTGCCTGGCGGAAAAGGACCTGGGGGTGTTGGTCGACAGCTGTCTGAATATGAGCCAGCAGTGTGCCCAGGTGGCCAAGAAGGCCAACAGCATTTTGGCTTGTATCAGAAATAGCGTGGTCAGCAGTACTGAGGAAGCGATCGTCCCCCTGTACTTGGCACTGGTGAGGCCCCACCTCGAATACTGTGTTCAGTTTTGGGCCCCTCACTACAAGAAAGACATTGAGGTGCTGGAGAGTGTCAGAGAAGGGCAATGAAGCTGGTGAGGGGTGTGGAGAACAAGTCTCATGAGGAGTGGCTGAGGGAACTGGGGTTGTTTAGCCTGGAGAAAAGGAGGCTGAAGGGAGACCTTGTCGCTCTCTACAGCTACCTGAAAGGAGGGTGTAGTGAGGTGGGGGTCAGTCTCCTCTCACAAGTAACAAGAGAGGAAATGACCTCAAGTTGTGCCAGGGGAGGTTTGTATTGGATATTAGGAAAAATTTCTTCACTGAAAGGGTCATCAAGCATTGAAGCAGGCTGCCCAGGCAAGTGGTTGAATCACTATCCCTGGAGGTATTTAAAAGACGTGTAGATGTGGTTTAGTCCTAGGTTTACAGTTGGACTCGATGATCTTAAGGGTCTTTTCCAACAGAAATGATTCTATGATTCTATGAAGAATGTGCTGTGAAGTCCCACCTAAGTAAGTAGTGTGCAATGTTCCTAGCAGAGGTAAGCCCTTAGTCAAGACGAGCAAAGCTCAGCTTCATCAAAACTGAAGACCCTCAGATACACAGCAGTGATAGAAATGCAAAGTGTTCTTTTGTCAAACCTTTATTGTTCCAGCATGACCTGTCTCAAGTACCCCCACACGTAACTATGCAATGGTAAAACAACATTTACCCAAAGGAAAAAGAAGAAAACCTTCAAAGATTTGAAAAATAGACAAGAAAATAAGTTAATGGGGACAAAATAGACTCTTCGATGTCTTAAGGAAACACCTCCCAGAAAGATTTGAAAAAAATTTTCTTTCTTTAACAGAGCTTTTGACACTGTATAACTACTTTGTAGAGCTCTTCCAGTTTATCCTTGCAAGCAACAAAAACGGGCATACTGTTTAACAAAAATCTTAATTTTTTTGAAAGCCACATGGCTCAATATTAGAGTTGGGAAGATGCACAGTTTTACTGAGGACACTGTTTTTTACTCCAGGCCTGTGTAAGAGTCACAAAAATGCATGTACATTGCGTGCTGTGCTGCAAGGTAGCTGAGCAAGGCCCACAGCCCAGGCTTGGAGGACAAAGACTGCCTCGGTAGTGTGGAGAAGGACCCAATGGGCCTCCTCGCCCAAACTGGCTGCAACACTGTGTCCTCCAGACAGTGGTGAGCCTGCGGAGGAGCAGGCAGCATACAGCCCGTGCCACGGCTGGTTTATGAACAGTGTACCTGACAATCCCTTCTTCCTCCTGCTTCCTTCCACTAACTTCAGCCACACACAAGGAATTAAATGAAGAAGCCATGGCTGACGTCTCAATGGAGGCTGTGCAGTGTTCCATGCAGAGCTGTCAGACAGACGGTGGTGCAACGGTGTGATTGAGAAACAATAGCTTTGATCGCTAGACACAGATACAGACACCAATGATGCTATGGCCATCAATAAGATCAAGCTACCCAGGATCATACCCAGCATCCCCAGTGGGCTGCAGACACACATGCCAAACCAGCTGCTGCCATGCTGTCAGCATTTTTGCTCGCTCAGGCATGCCTGCCTGTGCCAGTCCTGCCAGGGTGCCAAGCCGTTGGACCATGAAGGAGGGCAGAAATGAAGTTCTCCGTGAATTTTGAATGCCAAAGGAGTGGCTCTTCAGGGCATTCCTCCCAAACACAAACTGAGAAATGTAGTCCCTACGTTTCCAGGTACTTTTTTCTAGGCAGTGTTCCCGTGCCACTCCATGAGGGTCTAATGAACCTGGCAGTGGGGAAAGTCATTAGACAGGCAGGATGGGTGCTTTAGGCACAAGGCCACTGGACAGAGATGGTTCAGCCCTCCATCAGCAGAGCAGCTCAGGGCTGTCAGCACCTGCCTCTACGTTTGGAGATGGGGGAGGCCAGGAGAGCCCAGAGCTGCATCAGAGCCCAGGGCTGCTTCAGCTCTTTCATCTTAAACACCAAAACCCCCAAAGACATCCTCTCCTCCACCGCATCCAGACTCTTTGTTGTCTCTGGATGCCCAGATGACCTTGCCTTCCTGACACCACGTCCTTTGACTTGCACCTTTTTCTCCAAGAAGTCCTGTTTTCTATTAAGGCATATGCAGTGGCCTTAGCAATTTGTCTTCCATAAAGCCAAGGGCCCTCTGTGAGAAAGCATCTTTTCCCACATCTGCAGGTCTCATACTCACTTTGAAATCTGAGATATACTTACAGTTCTGCTCCATTGCTTTGTGCACATGTTAATGCGAATGTGGGATTTCCATGCAACTTGAGACAGAGATTTCCTTTGGTAACCACATCCATGATCTGCCTGAACCCTGTAGCTTAGGGATCCCTTGGCAGCCTCTATCACCCATTTTTAGTTTGCACAGCTCTCTCTTCTACCATTTACCCTACCGTGCTTGCAAGGAGCTTCCTATAAACATTTGCCAATTATCTCTAAAACTCTCTTCTGCATGATATCTATGAAAAGCTTTCTCAAGACCAGTGTTTGCTATTTATGATGCTAATTCTGTCTCCCTGTTCCCTCAGCCCCAGACTTGCCTATACTGTAAACTGCCTGGGCAGGACCAACGCTTGACCTTTCTTTGGCACAAGGTGAAGATGGTCCAGGATAAGTGATGGTCTGTGGTATAATAATAGAAGTGGTAAACAAATAATCAGACCAATGCAAGGGAAAGTACTTAGTGGAACACTGGTAGGAGAGATCAAGCAATTCCTCTAAAAAGCAAGTTATTCTAAATACCGTCTTCCTTCACCCAAACCAAGTCATCAGGACCTACGCTGGTTTGACTGACCACGTTTGCCCTCATCAGAACCTGCTTCCCCACTAACTCTTCAACTTCTGATACTCTTCACATTGAGAGTCCACAAACATAAATCAATTAGAAATAAAACTTAATTTACAACATCAAAAACAGTCACATTTGGCAACAGTCTAATTCCCTGGTGCTCAAAAGCACATCACATTATAATTTATCAACCATCACATTTTTAATGATGTCAGACATTTGTCATAAAATCACCATTAAATTGGTATCTAATGGCTTCTAATAAATGTCAAAATGAACTTGCAGATGCCTATTTGAAATATATTAGGATCCATTAAACAGCAATTAAAAGGAAGTTTCACAAATAATATTTTATATTAGATATGTCACAGAGCCATGCAAGGAAGGGACAGTGACATTTTGAGGAACCTCTGAAAATGCTCCCTTGTGCCACGTATTTCTGCAATGACGGACTGCGTACCTCCCCAGAGAGCAGCCCGCGCTTTTGGGGCATCCAGAGCCCTCCCTGACGGATGAGGCCCCGGCCATTCATGATGTGGGTGGTGTCAGTCACTACTTTAAAGACCAGCATGGATGGAATGTGGGGTAATGGCATTATCCCCTCTCTCCCTCATCCCCTTCTGCTCCGGAGGCAGAAATGTGTCCCAGGCCCTTCCCCAGCGTTGCCCTCCAGGCTGCCAGGACGGATGTGGGGTGGGAGAGGAGAGCCACAGTGTGGGGAGAGACAAACAGACAATGACATTTGCTGGCATTTGGAGGGTTCAGGCAGGAGAAGATCTCCAAGGAGGGTGCAGAAGGTTTTGGGATGGATCAGTGGAGAAGGAGATATGAACAACCATTCTCTCTCTGCAAGTGTGAGGTGAGTAAGAGGGTTATGAAGTTGGGCAGAGGGACAACCTGAGGCCACCTAGTACTGAAGTTTGCATGTGCACTAAGCCCTGAAGTGTGCACAGTTTACTACTGACTCATAGAAAAGAGCTCACATCACTGGTACTACCCACCGTACCATCTTTTTCTCCAGTCCACATATCAAGAAACCTCACCCTGTGTGGTTGGTGCAGTCTGGGATAAGCACACCCCGGGCTCTCTCAGGAGGGCACTGAAGATCACCTTTACCTTCTGGCTGAAAGCTCTCCATAAGCAGCAGCGCGCTGAGAGGCACCAATGGCCCATGTGATGCCCATGTGTGCTCTTTCTGTTCTGGAGTTGTGGTTTAAAAGGTGCATCTTACATACATGTGAAGTATATGTATACATGTATATATGATTTATATAAAATATACAGCTTGTTAAAAATATGCCCAGGTATGATGCACAAAATTTACTTTCATCTGCTATAGAACCATAGAATCATTTAGGTTGGAAAAGACCTTTAAGATCATCAAGTCTAACTGTTAACCTAACACTGATAAGTCCACCACTAAACCATGTCCCTATGCCTTGAAAATGAGTGACAGACACGTAACCTTGAAACATTAACATGAATTTCATAGTATTCACGTGCCTCTATCAGTCCAGCCACAGCTTAGAAATAGTTAAAAAGAACTTAATCCCAGCTTGCTCCATTCCAATGTCAGGTTCTCTTAAAAGAGCAGTTTGCTTTCTCCCTTTTTTTTTTTTTCTTTATTTTTTTTCACATTAGCCCTCACAAGCAGGAGGGAGGGAGGGACGAGACTAGATGTGACCATTAATCCGGCCGGCGCTCAGGCCAGTGCGGTGAGAATTAGGTAAGCGGGAGGCTGGGGAGCCCGGTAGGGACAGCACGTTCTGGCGTGGTCAGGAGAGCAAGCAGCAAACTGGCGCCTCGCACAAGTAGGTATCAGCAGCCAGTAATAGATCCATTGTGTCAGTACACAAATATGTTGTTATGCTCCACCTTCCGTCCTATTTGTTTCTTACAGTACTATGGCTACTTTCCTCTCCCATTTGTGTAGCCGAGAACTGGTCCTGACTCAGAAAAGCAAGGAAAAAAATCCCATTCCCCCCACCCTCCCCATCGCTTACGCTGTAAAGGACCTGTTTATACAACTGTGGAAGAGGGTGTGTATTTGCATATTAAACGGGATCAAGAAAATATGTAACATATGTTGCAAACAGAACTAATGTCTAAACACACATGTAAACCTGGGCTAACGGGTCCTGCCAAAATATTTTAACCATCTGTTTTTACTTAGCTGTTTTTGAACAAATTATGTTTATTATGTTAATTTATTTTACTGTCAACAACACCAAATGACAGAGTTGCCGCTAAACAACATCATTATATATCACATTCTGGCATAATACCAGCAGGGGTTTTTTTTAATGCGACAGGAATAAATGCATATTAAAATGTCAATTTGTTTAAAATCTAGTTCAGGATGGTAAATACATCTGCGCAAGTTCATGGTGTTCCAACAGATGCTGTTTGAACCGAGACTACTTAAAGATAAGGCGCTTCAACAGGACTTGGAGAAAGGCCGGAGTGTGGTGGTCCTGCCTGGACTCCTGGCTCCAGCATTGCGATTGATCCCAAGAGAAGGGGAAGGGAAGGAGCAAAGGGGAGGCTAATTCACATTTTGAGAAGTTGTGATTAAACTTCCTGCGAGTCTATCTTCATTTGCAGCATCTAGGAAATCTCCCTTAGATGAAGAAAAACTGAAATTGAGATCAACCACGAAATAATATTGATCTTTGTCACAGGTCTACACCTATTCCCCAGCATTCGCTGTTTGTGTCCGGGCAGGAGTCTCTGCCCCCAGGCTGTGCCCCTAGGCTGATGCAGGGCAGCGGCACCCAGTGCCACAAGCCCGCATCCAGCACGTGAGGATGGTGAGGGATGCTCTGGAGGCCCCAACATCCTCCCCCAGCAAATAAGTTGCATGGTATCTTCTGGATCAGCTCCTCTCTGTTGCTCAAAGAATTTTCTGCTTGTTTCCCAAAAGCAAATCTGTTTCAGCAGGATTTTTTTGCTGATCCCCCTAAAAAGAGATCTCGTCTCTGGAAGGGGAAGGTCCATCAGTGGCTTCCTCACCTTCCTGGGTGCCCCCCTTCACTGGCCACAAGCACTGCCCAGGCAAAATCATTCCTCTTCCCATTTCCAAAGTCAGTACCTGTTCTCCTAAATCAGTCTGCTTCCCCTAGTCCCGTTCCCATGTCGATAGTTGCTCACACCTTCCCTAACAAAAACAACTTTTTCTGCAAGTAGGCAGTGCTAAACCCCATCTTCTCCCATGCAGGCAGTGTGATCTTCTCTGGACATGTTTCCCTTCCAGTACTATTCATGGGAAGGTGTAGGCTGCTTTTGGTGCCAGGTAGTAGAAACACAGCAACTGGGACATGGTTGGACAGGCTATGACATTTTCCCTGGTGGTTTTATATGGACCTCAGTAAGAGAGGAGGAGGGAAAAATGAGCTTGAAGACTTCAGAAGACTTCTGAAGAACCAAAATGGAAGAAGATGAAAGTGGAGCAAGTGGCAAAGCCCAAGATGAGACCACAAGTGCAAGGAATGCTCTCTGGCTGTCATGAACCACCGCACTTCCAACAGTTTGCTCTGGGAGCTGGAGGAACTCGTGACATATAAGCCAGTGACAATGTGATATATTACAGGATGTGGTACAACATAAAATACAATCAGACCACAGTCCTGCACAGACCCGTGTGTGTGCGTAACAGTGCACATGAGTGGTCCTGCTGAGGCCTGAGGAATTACTCCGGCGCAGATGGTTGAACACATGCAGAAAGCCTTGCAGAGACAGAGCCCAGGAGAGGTATGGTCAAGGAGGAGCCCTCCCGCCCTGAGAAATCCTAACACAGCCTAACACTGCCTCTGATATTGAAACAATTAGCTGAGAAGCAACCAGTAAGGAAATATGATATTGCTTTCTGGGGATTAAGGAGCAAGCATCTTGGGACAAGATTTTGTTTAAGACAAGGAACAGGCTCCTTCTGATTCACCTCAGCCTTTTGAGAAGTATAGCAAAGAAATGCTGTGCACATAAATATTTTGATATCTCACTAACAAATATTATAAGCCATGCCACCTTTGTTTAAATGCCCTTGCCTGTCGTGACAAGGGCTGTTGATGCAGGATGGTAAAGGAATCATTGTTTATAGTGGCCACTATAGCACTAGACTTTGTCAAGTGCAGTGACATGTGAGGGGCAAAGCCACACAGTGCAAAGCTTGGGGGAATTCCCCCTCCCCGCTCTAAACTCTGGTTTTATGAAGAGAAAGGTTACATGGTTTATATTTCAGGAGTTGAAGTCCTGAGAAAATAAACCTCGGTCCAAGTACTTGTCCAGCATACAACAGATATTCCATAAAATGTATGGGCTGATTTCACGCATATGGCTGCTCATTTTACAAGGGGATGATTAAGATGGTCATGGTTATGTTGGCTTTTAGTCCACAAATGCCTCAGCTGTTCTGGATTCATTTAAAATCATAATGTACCTCTGTGCAGAAAGCGAGCAGCCAGCACTCCTCTGCTCTCGCCATCCTGCAAATCCAGCCCTTTGCTTTTGACGGTGTTTCCAACACGGTTCATTAGTCGCTATTGACTTACGCGGTCCATCTCTTTCTTCTCGCAGCCTGCCATCTCCCTCGGCTCTGGCACCAGAGAGACCCATGGAGTGGGCAGGGCTGCCTGCCTTTGGGAAGAGATGAATTTTTATTGCAGTTTGCTGGCTTCCACCCCCCTTCCTGCTGCCTTTCTTGCTCTTTGATATCTCCCGACTGGCATTTCGCAGCCTGCCTCCCGAGGGATGCCAGCCTGCCCTGCCCCGGCCCTCCAGCCGGAGCGCACCGAGCTGCTCTGCTGGCACTTTCGGAGGAGTAATTTGTTGAGAAGAAACATTACCAGTGGGAGTGCAGTTCAAAAGTGCTTTTTTGCCCCACAAGACTAAAACGTCAGCATTTGCACCCCAACCCAAAAGAGAAACGTGCCTGGCACCCGTCGGGAGGAGCAGCTTTTCACCCCTGGGAATGGAGAAGGCTTTTGCCTTCTTTGCCTTTGGTCTGGGTGGTGCAGCATCATGCGGCATTAGCCCTGACGTACACCATCCCCTCCCCAGGAGAGTAATTAAAACGGCAGGCTGTGACTCAAGAAACATAACCACCTTTTCCCATTTTAATCTGATTTGGTCATCTCAGGCTTTTCATGCACACTCTATTTGATACTTCCTGCTTCAGAGGTTTTTTCTTGCGGCAGCTGCCCAGCATCCCTTCCCCTCACCCTCCTCCACATCTTTTCCTGCACTTGGTTTATCTCTTCATTGTAAAGAGGAAAGGCATTTATTGCTTCATTCACATTAAGTGATTATCATGTAACAGAAATAAACTGCTTGTTCCTATATAATCATAGGTGGCTTTGCAGACGGCAGGCTTCAAACAGCAGAGGTAGAAATCTGCAATGTTTTCCTCTGAAGCTATCTTTGTTTCTTTAAAAAAAACACAACAAAACAAACCCTAAAACCCGTAAGTCAGTATCTTCCCGCAACTGCAGCTGATTTCCTGTGTAAACTAAAACCATGTGATATTCCATAAATGCTTCCAGCTCTAAATTACAGGAAATGAAAACCATCATGGAAAAGGAAAGCTTTGGACTAAATTCCCAGATCAGATATCATTATAACTCCGTTTCAGTCTGATTACAATTTGGATGCTTTCTAGCATACCTGTTAGTAATTAAAGGAGCTGATAACAGCTGATACAGCACAATGTCACCCAGGGCCCCACTGCAGGACACAGACACCTTCCACACCCAGGGCAGTGCCTCAGAGGTTGATCAAGGGAAGTATTTTTATGTAGCCCTTGTGAAGGTCAGGCTCTGACCTTTCAACTGTATTAAATTGCGTGTGCCATACGCAGTCACGGTTTGCAATTAGCTGGCCACACACCCACATCTGCACATGTACATGCTGTTTTACCATCAAGGGCTTAATGGCTGTGCAGCTCTTCATTGCTCAGTAACATGGTTTTTGCAATAAGAAAGAAAGAGTTGTGCAAGGGAACATGAGCCAGTGCTGGTATACAGCATATACGTTACTAGTACATAGGAAAAGGCAGGAACCGATCTCACCCCTTCCCACCTGAATTTGGGATATATGCTTGGTCCTTTGGCAGTGGTGCTGTGTACTGCTCTTAGAGCCTGGGGGCTGCTCTAATCCCACGGAAAGCTGTGGGAGAGATTGAAGCCACGTTTGCATGCTACTGTGACATGCACCATGCAGTCTGAATGTACAGGAGATCTCCATGTTTTCCCCATCGGTCCCTTGACAGAGAGCACCCACAGCCCCTCATAGCTGCCATGAACACACCGCGTAGCCAACAGCCCTCCGCCTTTCAGGTGGATTCTCTGTAGCTCTGGCTTGCTGGCAAGTCAAGTGGCCACGCTGAGATTTATGGACACTTGTCCCAGTGTTCTCATCCCGTAAATGACTGCAGAAAGGGGATTTTCATTCCTGTGACCAGCACATTCTCTTCATCTCTGCGGAGTATCTGTGTCCTTCAAGGCACTAAATCAGCCTGGCACTGCTAAGAAATAGGGATTTCAATTAAACAAATTAATTGCAATGCTCTTACACAATTTGTTAATTGATACACTAGGAGGTTTTTTAGTTTGTTCAGCCAAGGTCATGAAAATTTTCCTTTTGAACTGATGCAGTGAACAGTTATCAGACTGAAAAAAAAAGTTGAGGCAAAGTACTCGTTTTAAGGACAGTTCTTGGGTGCACCTTCATTTCTTATTTCAAATGTCACAGGAGCAAATCATCACTCTAACCACGGAAGGGAGTCTTGCTGGGTGTCAGACCGATGCCTGTACACCACAGGCACCCTTTCAGATGTTTCAGCCATTGCTGTCACTTCTTCACACATAAAACATTTGGGGCAGTCCCTAGCACCTCTGGATCTTAAATTCTAGGCTGTCCTGTTCCTGGTATTATGAAAGCATTTCTATAAACAAGAGTATCATCTCAGCCATCAATATATCAAATGCATAAAAATGCATTTAGGCCTGCATTGATTTCTGTCTTGTTACCAGAATGAGGCAGATGCTCCAGTGGGGCAGAGGGTCACACGTCTGATGCCAAAGGAACCGAGACAATTTGCACAAATGGAGGGCTTCAGCCAATACTTGTTATAAGCTGTTCTTGCTGAACGTCCCAAATGAGAGGCTTCAGTGCCAGCAAAATCATTAAAGTGAACAGCTTTGCCTTGTTCCCTACCCAGCAGACATTTCTGTTAGGGTAGGTCATTAGTTATTCCTGAGGTTGTTAGGTTATCGCATTGAATCTTAATCCATCTAATTCATCCCAGCACACTCCCATTTGTTTCTAGTGCTTGCCTTTTAAAATACCATTAAATCATGTCAAAGGCCTTCTCTGCACCTGCCAAGAAAGCCGCATGCATTCTCCGATTTTCTTTACCAGGTGAATTCTATTTAGTATATTCCTGGAGAAGACAGCTCATTGCAAATCCTATTTCTCCTTCTCATATTTCTCCTTCCCAAGCACACTTCCTCACATGCACGGAGGGATTTTAACTTTAAGATACCCAGCTCAGCCTGGGCTCAAGTCAATCAGCGTTGTCCTGAACAGATGCTGGTGGGTTTCCATTGCCTTGAGTGAGCCTGGGTGTTCCACTTTCTCTTGCTGAGATAAGAAGCTAGCAGGGGGAAGAAAGAGGAAACTATTTGCCTTTGATAGTGTAATGCAAAAATAAAGAAATCCCAACAAAACCTGCCCTTCTTGTGCATTGACTTTGGTTAAAAATTCTTAGCAGGATACTAAAAATAGAGAAACTCCACTGAGATCAGTGCACAGCTTTAAACCAAACATATAAATTAGTAAAGAAATGGCATTCTCAGTCCTAGATAGCTTGTAGTGAATTAGACCAAAGCTTTCACAGAACAAAGGAACCTAAAAAAACCCTAATCTTACTTTGAAGGAAAAAATTCTCTGATCACTCCACCTGCCACTTCTCTCTGTGCCAAGAAAAACCCGAGTATACACCAAAAATACTGACGGAGAGTTGAGTGTTGCGTTAAATTTATGTACCACTAGAGACTAGGGTTGAATGTGCTGACTGAACTCATTCTGATAACTTAGATGGGAAAAATCCATACTGCAAATCACCTTGCTTAGGTTGGTTTAACAAGAACTATTTACCCAAGAAAGAAAAAACCCCTGAGTGCTGATTACTTTCTTTCTCACCCAAGAAGCAAGAAGTACACACGGCCAGAGCCTGATAATTTTTTCTAGCTGCAAAATATAACAGAAGAGGAAGGGGAGTAGTTTGTTAGACCAGGTAAAGGATTTTCCACAGAAAACAAGCAGGATTTGCAGAGAGCTCGTGTTTGTGCATGTGTCATTGATTAAATGTTTACAATTGGTCCAAGATTTGAAGGCACGCAGGGAACCAGGACGTCCTGGGGTTGTGCTAATGTTGCCTCAGTCATCATGGTGAACCTTGGGGAATGCATTGGACCTTATATTTCTGAGTCCACGTCATTGGGCCAGAATTCCGTGCTCTTGGGCCATGCTGTGCCAGTTACCATATGGCAAATGCTTGTTTGCAGTCTCTCACCTTATGGATGTGCTCACACGGTGTATCTTGGTCTGGGGGAGAGGGCAAGGGGCCCGGGCTGGAGGTGGATGCAGGGGGTAAATGGGTTGCTGCAGCTGCATTCATTGCCAGTGATTACAGGGCAAAAGTCACCTCCACCCTAAATTACAATACCTGAAGAGAGCAGACCCCTAATCTCACATGGCCAGGCCTGCTTCCCATACTTTGTCCAGTGAGACCCATGCATGAAGGTCTGGGCTGGCCTGCACGTGGGCATGAGGAATTAGGGAACACCCTTGGGAGGACCTGGGGAATGTGGGGAAGGGGGAGGGAGAAGGGGCTAGAGCTAGAGCAAGGCCCTGGGGAGGCTTAGCACCAAAGATGGGCAAACCTGCTTTAATTAAAAATTCAGGAGTTCAAAACCTTGGTGGGAAGCCAGAGCGTCTGAGGGAGACCCTTGCTGCAGTCGTGGTCTATAGCAGCTTGTTCGATGCCTGTGCCCACCCAGGAGTCTCCACTGAAATTGCCGGGGAGGTTTCCAATTAGCACCAATTGAGGCAAGTTATTTTGGGGTTTTAATCAGGCAGACACGCCTCCTCTGGGAAGCAGCGTGAGACCACCCGCTCGCATTGCGTAAACCACCAAAAAAACATTAAACTTATAGTAACCATTCTCAATCACTACCAACCCACTCCAGATTTGAACCATCCACTGCAAGGTGAAAGGTTAACATGAGCTAATTTTTTTAATCATTGCTGTAACATTAGGAAGAAGCTCTGTTAACCTTTTGGGGACTGCTGACTTACTGCCTGGTGTTCATTTGGCTGATCCTATGGGCTACAATCATGATAGGGTAGTTTCCCAAGAGAGCAAATAAAATCCAAGAGGTACATTTTTCTTCTCAGCGCTTGCCTGCTACAACACTGAACCCTTCATTAGAAATGTGATAAGCCGTGCAATATATTTTCCTGTATATTATAGGCTTTAATCTTTAATGTTAATGACAGAAATGTTACCATTAGCAGGACTGTATTTTGCTCCACACTTTAGACATTCTTTTATAACCACATTTTCCTGTCCTCTTTCAGGCAGATGGTAACTATTTCAGCTTGAATTCCTTTTTATATTGACATAAAGAGAATTTGAAAAAACAAACTAAGCTATAACTAAAATAGAAGAACTTATGGCAGCGAAATGTCAAACACTTTTTTCCTAGCCATGACCACCCTTTGACTTCGCTGTTACTAGGTGTGTGTCTTGAAACTGAAGTCAGGTTTGTAAATACTGCTAACGAAGAGGAATCAATCCACCTCCATCCCGAAGTCATGCTGACTTGACTTGTGCACAAATCTTAGAGGACAAATTATTGGCTGATCAATAGGAAAATTCATGTGTTTACCAAGCATGTAAAAGCCATGTTGGAGAGTAGGGCTTGGTCCAGCAATTAATAAGAAGGCTGGTAAAGAAGGACTTAGTGAAGTCTAATCCCAGCTACATGTTTCTCTGTGTCCTTTTTTTTGCAGCTTCCTTTGTAGCTTTGACCTTTTGTAGCTGTTAAATGCAGATAATATCACTGATGCCTGTATGACACACCAGTTTTGCAAGGAGTCATTAACTGTGTTGTATCTACTTACAAGGTTAGCATCACATTTCAAATACAGTTACAGCCAACACCAGAAAAGTGCTATGAGGTTAACCACACTCCTCAAGATAGGAAAGCGGTCATGAAGAAATATATCAAACCTGAGGTGGGGACCAGGGGGTGGGTTGTTGATGTGCAGGGTGTCAAGCATGACGGGGTCCAGTCTACCGCGTGCCATTGCTGTGCTGACGTGGGAGGAATAAGGAAAATTTCAGTCCTCACCTTGATCCAGAGAGGGTTTCCTTTAAAAATCATCTTTTGAGCACAAGGCTTTGGGGTGCACGATACCCTCCCACAACCGCCCAGCCCCTTCCAGCAGGCAGTTTCTTGGTCCTTGGCAGTGGCCGAGGGGTACCTGGGGCACCAAGGTGTGTGCTGGCCAGGAGGCTCCCTTGGACTTGAAAGACCAGTCTGGGAGATGGCCAGGGAGCCGTGATCTGCATGACAGGCAGTCGTCTTCACAGCTCATGAGCTTCCTAGAGGTATCAGAGCTGGGACAGATTTTAAGGAAGATGATGGACATTTGGGTACTATGGCCTCTAGTGACTTCTGTTCCTTCATTAAGGATAAGGAAGGGGATGGGGCACCCATGCGATGAGAGACATTAGTGACACTATCACAGGCAACGACAAGTGATAAACCACTGATAGCAGAGCAGAGGGGAGAGGGTCTGCTCCTGCAGTGGCCCTGCTTTCCTCTTCTTCTCTGGACGCTGGACCTGTGGCCTGAGACATCTGTCTCCTCATGATGCTGATCTGCAGGAGGAGGACAAGCACAGTTCCTCCTGCTTTGAATCATAGTTTAATCCTGTTAGCATGGGCTGTATATATTATCCTTGAAAATCATGACATCTTAGCACTAAACCTTTCTGCCAGCACCACAGCTCCCCGGAGCAACACTCCTCCATGCCAGGGCTGTAACGTGAGCTGGAGCCACGGCGCACTGGGGAGCAGCGGAGCTGTGCGGGGAGCCCAAAGCTATGTGCCACTCAACATGAAGCTGTAGGAATGAGGAAACCTGAGGCTTGTGACCAACTCTTGCCTGATCAACATGTGCCTGGTGAGACGTGGGCTCTCCCCGACAGGGCGCAGGTCAGCTCGTCACTGGTGAGCTGCTGGCAGTGTGCCTTTGCCCTTCTGATGGTGGGTTTGGGTGACAGGGACAGCACAAAGTCTTTCTAGAGCCAATAGCAGAGGCAAAACTTGGTGAAACTCTTCAATGCAGGAAGGCAGGGGGTCACCTCTGCTTGGGGAAAGCCCAGCTGCTCTTCAACCCCTTGGCCAGCAGCAGAAGCAGGACGAGGTCTTCCCTTCCCAGCTGGGGGGAAATCCAGCTAAATGGAGATGCTGCCAACAAACACACCAGTCCTCATGATCCCAAGGCACTAACCCCTGCTGAGCTACATAAACCTGAGCCCAGTGCATCTCTCCCCACGAAAGCAGGGTGTTGCCAGCATCACCTGAGCTGCTGCTGGTTATTTTGCAGAGTCAGGGGCCTGAAGGCTAATGCAGCCATCTGATGGGAGCAAGAACCACCAAGGATAACAATCCTCCTCACCCTGAATTAACAGAAAAGTGCATCTTTCACAAGCTGGAGTAACCCAAAACTAGTGGAGGTTGTCCAGCTCTTTCACAATACATTAAGTCTTCAGAAAAGTTTCACCTTAATGCTGTTAACAACATTTTACTGAGTTGGATCACAGCACTCACATTTGACTAGTTTTTATGTCTTAAGTGTGAGCTCTGCTTTTGATGTCTCTACTCGTAGACATGCATGTGTGCTTAGCTATAGCAGTGTATCCATTATATGCCTACATGACCTTGGAGAGAATGCAAAATTAGGCAGACATGGATTATTATGAGTCTTATTTTGAGAAGCTGTTTGCACGTGTGCAGACATACTCTACTTAATATATGTGATGAATTCTGGGGGAATAGGTAGACAGGTGTATTTTTTTATCACTACTTATGATTAGATACTCAAAACCAGGATGTGTCTTCCCTATTTAGCAGACTTTGACACTAGGAATATAATAGTTCAGATAAAAATCCAGCTTCTCAGAGTATCAGGTTACACTGAGAAATTTGTTCAGGTATTTTGAGATTTTTTTAAAAAAAGTTATTCATTTGAAAGCAATCACAGCCACTTGCTCTGCCTTGGCCTTCCAGTAAGAGCGCGTGAGCCGTGAGGGCAGCAGGGAAGAGGCATCTGCCTCTGTTGGGGATTTTTCTGGTTTTCGGCATTTTTTTTTAAGGCAGGGACCATTACTGCTCTACTGAATTTAATGTTGTCAGTGAGTGCAAATGAGATCTGAATATCATCAAACCTTTCCTGAATTAGGCTCAGCTGAGATGGGACAGGTGCTGTGCAATAAGGGACTTCAGAGGCCTTCTGAAAATACAAGCCCCTACAACCCATCAGGCTTCTGCATAGTTAGATGATTTTTTCCCCATTTTTTTTCTATACTAGATTTGGTTCTGAACGCCACACATTTTAGGCATTGATGGGCCTTTTCTGCCTCTTATCTGTAATTTTTACTATTAATCTTAAGCCCACAAAGCTAATATTTGAAGATCAGCAGCCTCACATCCACAGTTCTTTTTTGAGAAAAACCTGAACTTTTGAAAATTCCATTTAAAATTCCAGTGGTGGCAATGTGTACGGACTGTAACTACTGAGGGTCCTGCGATACTGGGAGAGCCCCAAGTAGCCATTCAATGGAAGGATGCTCTTATTAAAGCCTTCATGTGCCTGACCCAATAAATCAGTATTGTTTCAATCTTCTATTTTCATTAACAGATCTATATTATAGGGTTGACATCATAAATCTTAGCGGCCGCTGAGGCTGGGTTGTGATTGATAGTGTCTATGTTTTTCTGTTACTTGCACTTGCAGCTATTGTTGGTGTGATCCCTGCTACCGTGTTTGGAGGGTGTTCTATATTACACGGAATATTGGATTTAAGTGGAATATTCCTTGCAACTATAATGCAGTAGCGGTGATCCATATCGAGCATAGTAAACATTACATCAGCAATGGGCTTAATTAGCACAAGGCAAGAAGCTTTTCCCCTTCAAGGAGCTTGCAGGGCTCTTCCTTGGGAAGGGAGGGAAGCATATGGACCCTCCTTGTCGTCATCGGTTCTGTTACAATTTATTTTGTTACATAAAGTTCCTATCTGGGGGATTTTGTCTGTATATTTCCCTGTAAATCAGTACGCACTTGAGCTCAGTAAATGATGACAATAAATATTAATTATAGGCAGTTCTGGTTTTATTACACCGTACCTGTCAAAAGCCAAAACTTCACCTCATCCTTTACTATTATATTATAAAATAATTACGCAGTTTTCCAATCTTTTACCGGACAGCTGAATATAAATAATCTCCCATTTTTGTTCCTTGGACTCTCAACAGCTTGATCTCTGCTACTAATGTCTTCTTATATCTCCAGAGGGAATAAAGCAAAAGAAAGACGATAGTGATTTAATCAAAGACAACTCAAATGGTAGTTTTGCTCTGCAGACATAAACAGAGTTATGGGTTCTCTCAGGATTCCTTTTTAAGAACCATAAAAAAAATACCACACTTAAGAAGTAAGAGTTAATACACACTTTTAAGAAGTGTTTTTCTATTTGAGGAAAGGATTGAAGTCTAATACATTATTGGTTGAATTTTAAAACATTAATGATGTTGTGAAGACAAGGTTTTTATTATACATTTTATCTTCACTTCTTCATTTATTCCTTACAGTAAAATCAAATAATCAGTAATAGCCTGGTATTTTGCTGCTGTAACGTGAACCTTTAGTGATTGAACCTTAACTAAGTAATGGACTATAGGAGGTACCGATCAGACGTTTTACGTTACTCCAAGGTCTGTTTCTCTCATTTTAAAGTGCTACTAGCATAAACAAGTACGGAGAAGTCTTCACACCATTAGCATTGTTGGACAGTAGCATTTTCAAATGGGTTTCCCATAAGTCTTCTTTTCTACTTGGGAGAAAATGGTACGATCAGAGCTATCGTATGAAGGATATCAGATACTACAAATGAGGTATCTGCTTACTTTCCAGCAGCAAAAATATGTGCATTACTGAGACAATTTATTTCAAGACTCCTTTCTCACTTTTTAATGGTGTTAACTGGAAATTACTGGGGAACTTCCAAGTGTAAAATTGGCCTGAATTGCTGGAGACTAAGCAAATGAAAGGTGACTTTAGAGTAAAAATAGTATAAGCAGCTTAAAGGCTTATAACTATAGATGAAAGATTATATTCTGCATGGGAGTTTTCCAGGCAACTCAGGCAAAAATGTTCGATGTCACTAACCAGTTTGTCACTTTCCATCACAAAAAAATGTATAGTTTAGGATGAGAAACCTCAACAAATAAAGATGGAAATTTTTCAAGCTGGTGGAATACCTAATTTTCTTTTAACCCTGTGCCATTTTACAGGCACTTTTTTAGTTCCCTTTCTAAAAAATAAATAAATGCAGACTGTGCTACTTAATAGCATTAAGAGCATCAGTCTGCTCTGCTGGCTGGATCTGGATCAAACAGTGGAGATCAAAAAGAATATAAATGTACCTGATATTCCAGCATATCCAGAAATAAACCGCATGCGATAGAAGGACTAAAAGGAAGAAGAATATATGTTGAGTATTTTTATTTCCAATGTTCCTTCACAGTTACTGGATTAACTCACCCTTCATCCCTTCTTTACTCATTCAGATCTTGACTCTTTTATCCTCTGCTGGCAAATTGAAGGTCTGCCTTGTGGTCAGAGGTCAGTGAATTAATCACTTTAAACAAGAGCTTTGCTGAGGTTTCAGAATTTCTAGTGTGACCTATTTCTCCTTTCTGTTTTCCACAGCTTTCCCAGCTTTTCCCCTGTTGTTTGTAAAGGAAAAAATCAGTGGAATAAGATCAAGAGTCAGAAAGTGCCAGGAAGCGAGTGGTGTTGTGGCCCAGCTTACAGGAAAGCGAGGGGCTCGTATTCCCGAGCCAGGAGGGCTGGCTTGGTTGCCAGCATCTCTGCGGTGCAGGATCTGGCGGGAGCAGTAGCAGGAGGTAGTGACGCACAGTGCTGGGCTGGCCGCTGGTGGGACTCGCAGGCTGAGTGATGCAGGCTCTGCAGAAAAGCCCTGGGCAACAAGTCTCCTCCTGACGTTAACACCGGCATCCACCCTTTAGTCCCAGCAGATGCAGAGAGAAGATCCCCACCCAGTTACCTGGTTCAAGCAACTGGAAATGCAAGATTCTTAATCTCCCACCCAGTATAGTTTTCGAATTACCATTATATGAGCATTGGAGTTGTTTAGGATTTGGTGGTTTTCTTTGTTAGGTACCAATAGTTGGCTCTGCAGGGAGCAAATCACCAAAATAAAATAAATTCTCAGACCAAAACATTTTGGGAGCCTGAACTGACCAGACAAGATGAATCATGAGGAATTCATGCCTGCTCTGCTACAGAAGTGGAGCCATGGGGACCACACTCACACAGCGGTACTGTTCGGAGAGCGGGTGAGTCTCTTCAATCAGAGACCGCACCGGCAGTGCGTGTGCACAGGGACGAGTGTCTGCTAAACTATCACCAAGCTCTTCTCTACAGCAAAAATATGTCCCCTTTCATGCACTGTACATACCATCTCTATAGCTAAGCAGTACCTCTAAGACAGAAGTTGCCATCCTGCACGTCTACACCGTGTTCCTAATATGAAAGTGCTGGGTGCACCTTCCCTAGAGACCAGACAAAAATGAGAGTGTAGATATATATTTACTTTCGCAGTGGCTTATGCCACATGGGCAAGAATAAGTGAACTTGAAGAAAACCAGCCTTCGTTTTTTTTCCCTCGAGTTCGTTTTCCAGCTGAATCCATCCCCCTTCACAGGTCCCCAGTGCAAGTGCACAAACGGACGTGTGCTGGGGCAGAGGGGATTGAGAGGGTTTGCAAGGGACCCAGGGATGTGTGGGCAGCACTGTCCTTGGATGTCAAAATACTCCTAGTGCCTCATTTATTGACTTACCCTTTGGTCCAGAGGCTTCCCCTTTTGCAGCCATCTCCTCTCCTGTAACATGGGGGGAGGGGGCAATTTCCATGTGCATTAATATTCCAGGGGCATCACAGGAGCAGCAAATCCTTTGAAGAGTAGAGAAGCTCTTTCTGGTTATTTCCCTTTGGAGATGATTCCAAGGCAAATCCGCGGCTGAACAACTGTCCAGTGACTAATGCAACAATTGTACCTTGACCAGTTGCACTATTGCGCTCAGGACTTTTGTATATACTCAATTTTCACTGAACCAAATAGGATTTAAAGAAAGCGCTGTAAGATTTAGTGAAATGGGGGCTGTGCTTGGGAGCCAGGGCCCAAGCAAATTTTCCCTTGTTTTATCGTCTATTCAGATATAGGGAATGTACTAAAAAAAAAAAGATTTCTCACTCATACACACAGGGCAGTTGATGTAGATGGGAAGAAAAGGGCTCAGCCCTTGCCCCGTTGCACCCTCTCACCTGCCGGCATTGCTCTCAGGCATTCTGCAAGCATTAACTGCCTTTATAACAGGATTACTGAATTTTCTATTCCTTCGATCTCCAGTACACCCTGAAAGATTGCATTTAAAATGTAAAATAAAGAAAAGAACTAATTCCATTAACTCAAAATAGGCCTCTAATTGACCTCTTAATACAGTGTATTTAACATGACACGGTACCATTTTCATATGTAAAGGGGATGATTCTTAATAATTCAGTGCTTCTATTTTCATTCTATAGAATACACCTTCCAAGGGAGTGGGGAGAAAATTGTGAATTCCTGTCATTTATCACTCTGCCACAGAAATTAAACTGCAGCTGCCACCGACATGAAACAGTACATCTTACACCTGCCTTCCCATGCTTTGCTTTTGCAGTGTCAGACTCCAAAAATGTGTACTTTTGATACTAATAAACGTATTGGAAACATGTATGTGAACATACTTTTTCTTAATCTTTTCAGTAATAGGAGGGAGAAGGTGTGGACAATCAGCATTTCCTATCGCAGGATTCAGTTTACAATTATTCTGAGCTCAGACTCACAATTATTCTGAGGAATAAAATGTACACTGAGCAGAATTAGTTAATTTGATTCCACGTCAGGCGTCAGGCTCATACGCAGCATCTCCCCCCGCCACCTCCCTCCCCCCAGCCGGCCCATCCCCTCCACCCCCGGGATGACACTTCGCATTTAATCTAAACCCTCTCAGATTAAGCAGGCGTGTAATTTACTCCCACAGTAAGGTCCAGTGCAGCTGCGGAGGTGAGGTAAAGGGGAGTTTGTTTAAACGAGCCCCCGATCCTTAACATTAAACCCGCAGACCTGCATGAAAGCCCCGCTTGTTCAGGCTGTCGGCAAAGCCTGTAATTTGCATTCGGTCTTGCATTCATCTGGGATCGGTGTGTGGTGGTGACTGATGTTTTATTATTGTTTGGTAGATAAGAAACATTTAAATGGAGAACAACTCAGTTGCAGGCTTTATAGAGTCATCCCAACATGCATCTCCTGCTGCTGTGAGCGTAGGAGGCATGGTATTTTTCCACCACTTAACGTGTAAAGTCTGACATATTTTAAGGTTATCAAACTGTAGCTTTAGAAATCACCTTAAACATAGAAACAAATAAACAAATCAATAGTCTTTCGGCAATTGCCCTCCGCTAAACTCTTCCAATATGCTATTTTTACTTTTATTACTCCTTTCTGCCTTTGGGTCCCAGGGAGGATGGGGACACTAGGCAGCGCAGGCCTTTTCACCTGAATAGGGTATAACGGACCATGAAAGTGGGATATAGATCCTCCAAAACCACACGTCAGCTGCAGTTAAGGTGAGCTGCTCCATTTTAAGAGGCAGCAAGTTTCCTCGTGCTTCACTGGAAACCTCAGCACCAGCGTGAGAGGGGAACCAGGAAAGGAGATGGGTCTTCACCGAGATGGAGTGTGACAGCTCTTGGGCCACCGGTGCCGCCTCATTCGGGAACGCTTCATTAGAGAATACACAAGGGAAAGCGTCATGCTCAGTTCTGCAGTATTTCCTCTTCTCACAGACTGTGTATTTTCCGTAGCTGACAGTGTGTTTGGTACAAACCTACCTTCAGATGCGTGCCGAAAGGACACGCTGGAAACTCTGCCCCCAGACCAGGGGATTTCTTAACTGTAGGCCTCCAACATCTGCTGCACACTTGTTGCGTGGCTGGAACATGAACAGAGCTTTTAATTTTGCTCTTTGAATTTTGCATTCCTGTTTTTAAATGCTGTTTGTGTAATTTATGCCTTGCAAGCCCACAGAAGTTTGGTGGAAAGGAACCTCTTCTTTATTTGAACTCTCTGAAGTGCAATATTTCTCTTGGCTTAATTTTTCCCTCCTTCTAAGCTTATGTATTATCGTCTGACAAATTGGATCTACTCTTTTCCAGCAAGTTATTTGAACACGTACTTGTAGCTGCTTTTAAGAACAGTACAGCTTTCAGATAATTTCATTGTTGTTTTATGTGCCAGATGTGGTTTGTTTTCCACAGCTGGAGTATTAGAAAAATGTTGCATAACATCCGCCCATTCTCTTACAAATAGAAATTAAAATCTACAGATAAAAGATAAGTGGGCCCTGCAGAACCCAATACTGCCTTATTTCACTTGTCTCTTTGTGCTGAAGTCACCTCCCTGCCAAAATACGAGCTCATTGCTCATCTTCCCTCTCCCTGGGCTTCCCCAGCCATTCTGTGTCTCTGCACTTCACTGACTGCATTGGGCTTAACGTGCCCATTGACCAAAATTTGAAGCACCGAAAGAAAGCCTTCTTTATTCAAACCTTCAAAGCAAGTTCAGTAAGCCTTTTGATTACTCTCTGTCGACTAGCGTCACCCACATCACCAGATTTACTTTTGATATTTAGAGTCACATTAAAAGGTAAGATGTGCCCTGAAGTTTATCCACACTCTGTGCAACCTCTTTTTATTTCTTTCTTTCGGGAGTTATTACACAGAGGAATAGCTGGTGTCTCTAAGTTATCATAAAGTGCCCTGAATACCACCTCTGGGGGCTGTGGGATAAACCCATGGAAGGATCCCCCCAACTCGGCACAGAGAGACGATGCGTTGCTGGATTCTTAGTCCCTTCAAAGGAGGTTAAATGCAAACAAACCCATTTAGCTCAGTGGGGATCAAACAGGGCAGCCAAAATGTGCATCCAGCTGAGAGCTCTGTGAGGTCTGGGTGACACTGACTTTCTTCAAAGGAAAAGACGGAAACAAACTGATTTTATGAAACCCATGAAAGCCGCCTTTGCAAATCACAACTAAAGAAATGGAAGTATCGCTCTGGCAGAAAGCTGAATTTGCTCCCAAACTCCACAATAACAGTGGCTGGTCTGTGAGAACTGCTTGTCCGTGTGTATCTGTGTGTGCACTGCTTCAAATATTCATGAGACGGCATTTGTCACTATGTATTCCCTTTGCAAAGCATCGCGTCTCACTGGGGCGGTGCACGGAGTGGCAGGGCTGCTATGGGCCCTGTCTCGGTTGAGGACAAGAGTAAACAGCCCAGCACAACATGTGAAGCCAGACTGTGCATAAATTGCTGATGTGCCCCATCTGCAGAAATCTACAAAGTATCATCCTTGAAACATTCTACGTATTCTAACTTTTTAATTTAATACGTTTTATGCATTCATGCCCTAAGTAAGTACTTTATGGTCACCAACTCTACAGTTTTCTGGACTGAAAACCTCCAAGAGGTACCATCCTTTTTTGCCCAAGCCAAGAAGGTACAAAAGGGAATACCCCACACATGGGAGAAGAGGAGTCTTCTTCAGATGCCAGGACTCAATATCTTCCTGTTTTATTTTTAATTTTATAGATAGAGTAGATCAGGAATTCACAGACCAAGTCACTAGGGCTTCAAAAGGTTTAAATGCAAGCCACTTTGGCATTGGAAAAATACGTTGAGTACATACACAGCATTTTCTGTTTTCAAGGTGCCATAAATGTTAATTAACTACTCCTGCTTGCCTTAGCTAGAAAAGTCCCCCTGTCAGTCTTGGGCTTTCCCCCAAAAGCCAACAGCAAAGGCCTTTATCATAACTGCTGGAGTGGCACTGGGCACAGATCATGCCTTGACTAACGGGATGTGATCCAGTGAAACGCTTTAGAGATAATGAAGCCATCTCTTAAAAGTAGTGCATTGAGCTGTGGCAGGACTCCATTACGGGAAATCACGCTGCCCGTGCTGCCGGCAGGCAGGACCTTGTAGGCAGCTCTCTCTTCACCCCACCACAAACCCACCATCCAACCACAGTTTCCCTGCTGCTGATTGAAAAACTGTGTGTCGAATGGGCCAAAAGAGATTCCACCACTTTGTCATTAGCCCCTCAGAGGCCAGGCTTGTCTGGATCTGTAGCGTGGGAGCGGAAAGCCTTGTGTGCTGCTTATTTCACTGTCCCCAATCTGTTTATGCAGGGATAAAAAGACATGACGTGTTTCACAGACACGTGCCAGAGATGGTCCTTCCTCGGAGAACGTACAGCCTGGGCAATTCATGGTTGGAATTGCCATGAGGGTGGGTTCTCAGCAGAAAAGGAAAGATGAGTTTTAACGAAACAGCTTCAATATATTTAGGTTGGGCAACGTTCAATGTTACAGCTCCAAGCTTCCTTGGCTTCTAAACTAATTTCATCCAGGAATTTGGAGGTAGCCCATGGGGAAAGCAAAACAGAGGAATCATGTCTTTAAAAGGAAAGAGATCTGCAATTCTCCTTATTTATCAAAGATGTTCTTGGTGGCAACCTAATGAAAGTACAAGAAGGAATGGGGAGCACAAGCAGGTGGGTATCACATACGAGCGAGAGAGGTTTGCCAAGGAGGTTGGAAGGCGCAGTCCCTGGCTATACAGAACTCAAAAGTGAGGCTGGGAGATGCAGAGTGAGGAAGGTGCATGACAAAGTCAGAACAGAGGAAAATTATTTAATTTGGACCAGTTTGGGTACGACAGAATTGTCGGACTCAAGGTGAGTCAGAGAAGAAAGAGGCTGAAGAAACAGGTTGCACTGAACTGCACCACAAGGTAACATGCCATAGGAAAGGATTCTGGTTGTGCATTTCTTTATATATCTCCTTTACAATTCTATGCCAACGTGTTGTATAGGTAAACCTTAACCTCATTGGGGCTGAGAGCTGATTTTCCTAATTATCTCTGTTGGCTCTGCATCACTATAATTGAAGGTTCTGCTCTTTTCACAGCATGAGCTCAACACCAAGTACAAATTGTTAAAGAGGAGCCGATGTGCAAGCACATGCCAGGAGGAGGAACTGACAGCTCATGGTGCCGCCCAGCCACTGGCACAGAACCAGCGCTCAGCCGAGCAGGGAGCACGCATGGCATTTCTCTGATTGTATGATTTCTTAATATAAATATCTCCAGAAGAGAAATATTAATCTGACTTCGACAGGACATTTCTTCCCCTGATCTCAAAGCACGCTGGTATCTCGTGGTGGCGTCCAGTCACAGTTAGAACCAGACAGTGAGAAATTCAGCAACGTCTGTGCATCCAGATCTAGATCACTGCAAACTTTTCAGGAATGCTAGTTGGGAAGAGGAGGGGATCAAAACACTATTGCCCATAGCATCTGCCAACAAAACGTGCTTCTTGGTTTTACAAGCTCTAATTTGAGAAACCACATTAACACCTGAATGCTGCCTCATTGCATCGTGCAAACCATTTCTAAGATTTAATTTCATGCATTATTCAGATTCATATCACTAACCTGCAATCATGCTGGTCAATAAGTTCTTTGATTTTGATGTTAACTTTGTAGTATCCCACTAATTAACTCTCGAGAGAATTACACTTAGTGCTCACTGTAGCGGAGCACTGAAGAACTGCAACTATTGCAATCTTTTCAAATCAAGATCACTTGAAAAAATGAAATGTTTTTAAGGACCTGAGATAAAGCACAGGATTAAAAGAACAGACTAATGAAATTATTATAGACAGCATCTCCATTTCATTCTGACCGGTACTTTGTGATCAAACACAACACTTTGCATGTGCTATACAACAAACATTTATTTTAAAGAGAAGTTCCACTGGGCAGGTAAGCACTACACTGAATTAAAAGGTACCTCTCTGTTTCCTATATAATTTAAGATGAATAACCTAGGGAAAATAATTGTCTGACTGCTGAGAAATGATACATAAAGCACGGCCATAAACGCATGGTATACTCTGTGTATGTATTTAAACGTTCCCTAGTTACCTCTGATTACAGCTTGCCACATCAACAAAACATCTGGTCTGTTATTTTTCTTACATTGAAACCTCTTGCCCAAGCAGGAATTTTTATCTCAAAAGCAGCTGAAACCTTTGTTTACCATCTCATAGGACATGCTGTTAGACTCTCGTGCTGAAGATCTTTTTTAATGACGTGCTTGGTGGGACTGAACAGTGTATGTTCACCAGCTTTCACCTTCACTATTAATAACAGCACAGTTCCTATCTGAAATGTCTTCTATAATCGTGTAATTACACACCTCATTTATCCAATTGTTAAGCCAAGAGTCTGATTAAATATTAACAACTGCTTAGTTCTCCTGGTGTCATTAGTTGGAAAGCAACCCTGTAATCTCAGGTAACACATGATGGTAATTATCCTTCGCAGTCACACTTAGCTGAAAATCCAGCACCATCAGAGCAGATAAGGTTGCCCAGCAGAAAACACATTACCTCGCTCTTCCTTCTTACCTCAGCGCTGCCTGAGCCGTGTACCGCCTGTATGGACTTTCCACAATAGCAAAGCAAACAGGTAGAGAGCTCTGTGGAGGAGGGCACTGGCTGGTGTTGCTCCTCCAATTCCACGCCGTATGATGAGAAACCGCAGGCTGGCTTCCAAAGGTGTAATGTCATTTTTTTACTTCAAGTCGAAGAAGGGCCAGTTTGGTTTTGCCCAAACATCCCTTCCCACAGAAAGCGAAGGGGAGAGCAGAGCGTCTTGGCATGCAGCTGGCAGTGCAAGGGCTGGCAATGATGCTTTGTGTACGGCCTTGCATCAGAGAGGCGAATGCTCTGTGAACTTCACAAGCTATTAGGCAACCTTAGCTGAAATACATAAACCAGGAGCAAGCTGCACTTCGGTTGCACTCTGCATGGGAGTATCACCAGGCTCCTTAAAATAAAATGCTGCAGAAGAGAGCAACAAAATGCTATAAACAACCCAAAGCGATGGCAAAGAGATGTCTTGTTCGGTGGCAGACCAGGCTCTCCGAGAAGCACGGTGTGATGCTGCCCACAGCCCCCACTGAAGAGCTTGGGACCCCAGGGACCCTCAGCTGGGCAGGGGGAACGGCCAGGTGCCCTCTGCCACCGGGAGCGGGACCACATTGTAGGGGGATGTGCAAATTGGAGACCCTGAGCCACAGGCACGGGGGGGTGAGCCTTGCGGAAACCAATCCAGCAGATCCCCCTTTCCCAGCTGCTGCGGTGGCGTTAATAGAGGACCGCCTGGAGCAGCGGGGCTTTCCCCCCGTTAACATCTTATTACGATGAAAGGAGCAGTTTATACCTCCCAGAGTTATTGCTTCCAGGCTGTCTGTAAACTCAGGTGAAACCGTGCATCTGGTTCAGGTTTTCAGCCTTCCTGTTGCAGTGGAGAGGACGGGGACCATAATTCATGTTGGGCTGCGACAGGGGGCCTTGCCACCCGCCAAGCTGGGGCCACCAAGCCACTGCCACCAAGCCACTGTCTGAGGTCTGCTGTGCACAGCTCCTCGTCTCCCTTCTCCGGCGGTGCAACACGGTGCCGGGCACAGCCGTGTGTGTCAGGGGAAGGGGTCAAGGTTTGCTCTGAGACCTCTCAGAGCATCAGGGTGGGCTGCTCCAGAGCAGGGGACGCAGAGGGGCTTTGCAGCTGGGGGCACTAGGAAGCCCACGAGAGAGCTCTCTCATACCTAATGTGCTGCGGTCCCGCTCAGGCTCCCAGTACAGCCCCGGCAGGTGATGAATTTGAAATAAGATTTGCAAGATCAGAGTCAGAAATCAATAAACTCCATCAGCCAGGATCTAGCAGCTGCCTGAAACATCAGGTTACAGCAGCTGATGAATACTTCAAGGTAGGGGAAATGAATTAAAAATAAGACCAAAATATGATCAGAAAGCATGCTTTCCAGCTGCTAGCCCCACAGGAGAGCAAAACCCAAGAGAAATCACTACATTCAGGTTTATCCCTTAAAATACAGCTAAAGCAACCTCTTCAAGGATGGATAATACCTTTACGTGGTGGGCAGGTTATGCTACAAGTTAGCAAATAGCTCCTTGTTCAAGTTTTAGCTGCTCGGTTTTGTGATTCATAAAACTGAATTATCAATTCCTATATTCTTTCTGAAATCCACTTTAAACAACCCACATCCACCCCTCTGTAATAATCTTTCCGTGATACTTGTGCCAGTTATGTAAAGAAAGGCTTCAGTGAAATGCTATCGATACTCATGACTCTCAGGGATGTTTTTGGAAGCTGAGTAAATGCTGGAGCTCGCCTCACCGGCATGCAGCTTGCAGCTGGGACATGCAATAGGACATGCTCTGGCCTGGGAAGCATCAGGGAACCCCCACGCAGTCTCTAGCATACCAGCACATGGCAGAAGCCTCCCTCTCCATCATATTCCTTTCCAGCCAAAGCCATAAAAAATGGGATTTAAGCCAAAAGATGTGAAATAAGGACAAGAAAGGCAGCAGAACACCAACATGTCTGGGAGGCAGGAGTGGCCACTGAGGCACGCCTGGGGAAATCAGAGAAACCTCCATCCTCCAGGACCAGAGTGGGAGTTTCCCAACTTCTCCAGCATGGGCTGGGACACAGCGCTGGCACCTGCTGCGGCCGAGCCAGGCTGGGTGGGGAAGCCCTGGACTTCACTCTTGCTGGAAGCATTGCCTCAAAGCCCGCGAGGGGGAGATCCAGGTTAATTCTCGGAAGAATTAATTTGTCATGAATTTGTAACACCAGCCGGCTACTTGGGTGGCTGCAGTTCCCCCCGTGTTGCCCAGGTCACCCACAGAAGGAACCCTGCAGGCACCTGTGGAGAGAAGCATGGATCTGCAAACTCGCGTGCTTGCTTCTCACCAGCGTCACAGAGTGAGTCAGGGTGGATGGGCAAATGAAGCCTTTGTGGTCAATACATGAAAAGGATGGGAAATATTGGCAAGGACACCTCTTTCCAGCTGTGCTTGATAGCTTTCATGGGCTCCTAATGACTAGAAAGATAATCTCAGAAAAGGAAGCGCTGATGTGGCCACCGTTCCCGGAGAGGTCTCTGTCTCGTTACAATCTTTGTGCATTACACTAAATAAACCACTTAAAATTATCCTGTTGCTATTTAAAGGGATTATAACAATTGATCATCAGAAAACATCTAATAGGCCTCTGATGAAAAGTCAAAGAGAATATACATAAAACTAGATTTTTGTAGCACATCACTCTATATCTCCTGTATTGTTGCATGAAGTTTCACTGAAAAATAAAACCACCTGGAGGAATACATTTGTGCAGTTAAGGCTGACCTGAATACAAGGCTTTTTTTTCCTTCTGGCCTTGCACAGACATTTTACAAACAATTGTTTTCCAGAACAGTATATTGATCTTCACCAGTTACTGATACTCATACTACATGCCAGAAGCCTGCTCATCCTCCTGGTGATGCAGAGGATCTGAGAACGCGATCACCGCTCTGCAGCAAAATTGCCCATTTCCCCAGCAAGACGTGACCAGCCGTTCAGAAAGCCGAAGCACGGCTGAGGAACCCTTCAGAGGAAGCACAGACACACCACCCTGAAAGACAGCTCGTGCTCCTTCTGCTGCCTTCACGTCTGCAGCACTGGCCTGAGTGAGGAGGCGATTCCAGCAAGTGGAGACGTATGATCTCGGGGAGCCACCTGCAAAAGCCCACACAAAAGTGCTCCCCAGAAACCTTCCGGCCTCGTAAACCTCTCACAGGCCCCCGAAGGCCATAAATCCTGCACAGCCTCTCACAACTGTTTCAAAACACTTAATGTTTTCCTTCTGCTCTGCGGTTTCCCTGCCCACGGTGGGGATCTCTGCACCCACCTGATACTGAGCCTGGCCGAGTATTGCTCCATATGCCAAAATCCAAGATGGAATTGAGCTAAATTGTCTTAGCTGATGTCTGTCTAGGTAAGACATCAATGCTTCCTTATGACTTGATTTATTTTAAATTTAAAGGGGAAAAAAACACAAGCAGTTAAGTATTTGAGTCAGATTTTCAATTTCTAATGTCAAGCTTTAAGAAATCAGTGAAACAGATTAATAGTGAAACAGATTATTAGTGAAACAGATTAATGAAATTAGTTGAACTGAAGAATTCGAGTGTGGGACAAGCATGACATTTCTCTCCATAAACATAAAAATGCTATTTAAAAACCAGCATCTCAAAGAAGGAGAAAAAGCTTGTAAGGAAGATGCCTTATCCTGTCTCCTCAGAGAGGGTAGCAGGAGTAAGCACTGAATACAAAACTGACTGGCAAAGCAAAGTTAATTCTTACAGGTAAGAAGGTGCAGGGATGTGGAAAAACCCAGCTGGACCCTGAAAAGGAAATTAAATGGGAATGTGAATGTAAAACTGGAAGTGCCCATACCCCACCTGAAAAAGACTTTGTTGTGCAGAAACTGGGAATAGTCAGCGTGTCTCTAATGCAGAACATCTATCAAACTAAAAGCATCAATAAGTGAGCCAACAATACATCATAAAGAGGGAAAACCAAGCAATTTCAACAATTGTAGCCATTTTAGTTCATCCTCAATATTGAACTATGATTTGGAAACATTTGTGATGTCAAAAGGTAATGAAAGACATGAAGGTCTGCATATACTCCCCAAAGTTGTCTACCCTCAAACTAATCTCACACCGTTCTTCAGTAAGATGGGCAACCTCTTGCCCAGTGAGGTGCGCTGGGTGTAAACTGCCTGCACCTCAGTTAAGAGGTGCCATACAGAAACTACTTATTTAACCAAACACTTTTGCCATGGGCAGAAGCTGGCCAAGAAGACGACCATGGGCTGTGCTGAGATGGGAGCCATCAGGTAAAGATGGGTACCACCATTCTTGAAGGCTCAGCATTTCAAGTTATTTTATTTAATAATTTTTATTAACTAGGTAGGAGAATCATAATGAAATCTGCGGATCTGGCAGAGTTAATTGTTATCGTAAGGGTGATGAGAATACCAGAATATTGTGTATGAGACTTAGATGGCTCTGTGGGTTGGAATATTAGAAATGGATTAAATTTGATTGCACCAACTCCATATCATGCATCTGGAGACACCTAAGCGGAACTGTAGCTTTCACAAAGGGACTTGTTATTTGGCTTTGGCAGCGAATGAGGAGGGCTTTTAGCTCACAAGATGATTATGAGCTACCAGAGCAATGAGGCAGCAAGGAAGGAGATCAAACTTTATGACCTAAGAAGTTTATTCCTATTGCTGTGAGCCTCACCCATGATCACTCAGGCTTTCTTCTACCAGGCGCTGAAATGGCCCCATTTTTCCCCACTGCCTGCAGCCCCCGTGGGAGCTGCTGTAACCCCCCCGTCCGGCAGTGGCAGAGCTCCCGGGGCTGTTTGCAGCGGGAGCCGGTCTCTCCTTCAGCTCCAGCTCAGGCCACTGGCACCTGGGAATGACAGAGCATGCAGAGAATAAGAGACAACAAAATAAAACCACATGAACTGTCTCGGAAGCTCAGCTGAGTCTGTAAGCCATCCTCCCAGCATGGCAGTGAAAGTGATGGGCTGCTCTTCCCAACATGCTACCGTCTCCAAAATCCTGCCCACCTTTTCCCCTGGCACCCCAGGGCTCTGGGGCGAAGGAGAGGCTCATTAACCACAGCGCTTCGGGTGCTGAACTATCGAAGTGCAGCAAACTGAACTTTACATCAATTATTTTACCATGAGGCCTGTATCAGATTTCACTAGCAAAGCATTTCATACGGGATAAAAAGGATTCTGTTCCCAGCAACAAGTCACTTTTTTCTTATTCGGAGCCTGCAAACAGCTCTGGTGGTGGTAATGCCGGGCCTGGGAAGGCTGCAGCTCCGCAGCGATGGGAAACAGTGCAGTAACAGCAGTAGGTTCGGTGTGTTCCTACCTCTCCCTTTTCCTGGACACATTTCCCCAAAGGAAAAGGGATTCCAGTACATGGGCGCACTCCAGTCAACTTTGATTCTCAGCTTTACCACCTGGTAAAAAACCACCAGGATTTTAGTTTGTTCATTTCTAATACTTTTCCCCAAAGTTTCTTACACATTGAATGACTAGAAGGGATTTTGCTGGAAAGGGCTGCTGCACGCAGGCAGGAGGGGGATACAGAGGGAAGGACAACAAAAAATACTGTTTGCCACAGCACATCTGAAACCCAAGCTGCTATTACATTTTCAAGGCTATTTCTCCAAGCGTATTTCAATCTTTCTCTATTTGAAAACCTTGAAAATACTTCCAGACCTGCTTGTCTTCATTACTTTTCCCAGACCGTCTATAAAACATCAGCCAATAACCAATGCTACAGTTAGGAAAGCTCTGCAAGGGAGAAAAATCTTAAGCAAACAATGTATTTTTTAAGTCCACAAAAAAGAAATCACTCTGTGGCCATCCATGGCCAGTCATTCTTCAATCGGTAATTTCTACTTAGCATCAGGTACTGCTATTCTTTGCAGAGACTATCTGAGATTTTTTACAGGCTACAGTAAAGAAAATGATAATAAGGGATTTTTTTCTGCTCTGTACCTAGAGCAGCCAAACCCCCTGCTGCAGCCGGGCGAGCCTGTGCGCTGCGTATCCCTGCAGAGTCTTTGCAGGTGGGATACAATCATGTGCAAAAGAGCAAACAGGAGGGGGGGAAAAGCTCCCCAGCAAATTTAACCCCAGGTGAGGCACCAAATACTCATTCCTTTTAATCCCTTGCAGTGACTTTGGCAGATATAAAAAAAAAAAAATTACATATTTTTTCAGTTATCTTTATTTGCCTTCATTCTTACCAAATATCCCACTCTGGAAATACTTTTGAATTTCTTCAACTCCTCTCTAGCTTTTACCCTGGTTTGGTACTTTCTGCAAACTGCAATTTGGTGGGTGAGTTCAGACCCATTTATTCTAACTTGTATTGTAATTGCATACAGCAATTAACTTCTTTCTCCGTAACTATGTAAGTAAGACCACTCCTTGGTTTTCCTCTCTCTCAGTTTAGGCTTCTTGACAGAACTTCATTCTTCATCCCATTATTACTAATGCTCACAGGATAATAACCAGCCAGTGAGGACGTTCACTGAAGTCCAAGTAAGGTTCTTGCACTGGCATTTCTTGACCTGTTGTTCCGATCGCTGTAATCAGCGCAAGGAACAGGAATTTTCTTGTTACACACACAATTTTCTCACAAATTAATTAAAATAGATAAGATGCACTGTTCCGTAATTCAAATCAATTCTCCCTTTCTATCCTACGCTCTCCTGCAGTCGCCCAGCGGCTGTTGTCTCACGGGCAACCACCACAGGCCAGAAGGGGCCGGGTGCCACAGAATCACACCACGGGTGTCAGTCCTGCGGAGTCTTGCAATAACACCACTGACTGCCACAGAAACACCCAAAGTGCCTATAAAAATGAAGTCTTTGCAGGATCTGCTCGAATCGCCCGCTGCAGCGCTCCCCTCCGTAGGCAGCTCCTCCCGGAGGGTCCGCGGCCAGAGGCAGCCCCACGCTGTGACCCGGCGCCAGCTGAGCAAATGGGGCAGAGCGGATCGAGCCCCCTGCAGCTACAGCTCCCCACTATGGGGGGAAGGCGGAGGCTGGGACTGGACCGCCGGGCTCTGCGGGGGGCTCACCTGGGAGCAGACAAGCCCAGGCGCACGGCGACCTTAGCCCCTCCTGAACCAATCTGGTTCCTGAGACGCATCAGTCCTTTGCGGTCTATGAAAATGTTTCCAATAGATAATATTAATATTCCACTAGTTGAAATACGGAGCAGCTCAAAGTTCTCCCACCCAATTACAGTTCTGGCCATTAGTGCAGCAAGCTATTAAAACCAAGTTAAAAAAGGAAGGTGGCTGCATTCACCACGCTGCTTTATTTCTCAGAAGCGTGGCATTTAGAAATATACTAATCACTTGAATTTGACAGCGAGCAAAGCACCGTTTGCTGCGTGGTCTGCAAGCCTTGAGAAGGATTTGGGTACATTTAAAGGTTTATTAGAATAGTGAAAGGGCTTGCCTGTACAGAGCAAGGATGCTGGAGGGCTGTGCTGAATTGATACTGATGTATATTAAATCTAACACTGATATAATGAGGGGCAGGAAACTTGAAAGGTTAAAAGGTGAATGACAAGAGACTTAAGGCTTCATTATTTTTCTATTTTTTTTTTTTTAAACAGAGAGCTCTGCCACTGTAAACTGAAGATTTAATCGCTTTGCAAACTTAGCAGTGTTCGAAGTTCTAGCAGCTATTCTCCACAGCAAAGCACTACTATGGCGTTATGGCGAAGAGAAGAATATTGCAAACAAATGCTGCACGGAGAACTGAGCAACAATTCGAAGTGAGAAACTCCCTGTCTGCACCTTTGTCCTGCTGCAGGGAGAACTTACCTACTCAGTTCCCCAAAGCTAAAAGACCTATCATTTTCTTCTGGGTTGAAAGGAGTTCTTAATTATATTGCAGTTTCATCAGAGCAGTTGAACAGCGAGTCTACTCTGTCATGAATCTGATCCGAAATAAGTTATTTACACTCAGATAGCCTGCACATGTTGGGGACTTTTTTTGTTGATTTTTTTCTCGAGGCTTTATGACGCTGTGTTTACTCTTTTTTTTTCAATTTTTTTTCCCAGCCTGGTGTTTTTCAAAACCACTGCCACATTTTAGGTACTCCAAAAGGATTGTGACTGAGAACAAACCCCTGGATTTTCTTTTAAGTGCGAATCTTAACAACTTCGTGAGCTGGAACGCTTTAAACCTGAGAGCGCCTTGTCGCATCTCCTAGAACAAAACCTTATTCAGTGCTGAGTAAACAATAATGCACTTCCCCCCTCTTAAATCTAACTTGTGGATTTATCGTCTTACTTTCCTTGGACACAAGTGCAAAAAGGGGAATTATTTTTCACAGCTGACAGTGGGAATGCGGAGCCCAGGAGGCAGCGAGCCCCGGAGACCTGACAGTCTGCTTGAACTGTGCCTGCAAAATGCGATTCATCTGAACGCTGCAGAGAGAAGAGGGGGAAAAAGGATGAGCCTAATTGGTTCTGACTATAAAAGTCAGGTCTTGGTTTTCTCTAGAGATGCGCATTGCAGGAAACACTATTAGTGAACCTGGATCCCTTTTAAAAGGGCTAATTTAATCAAGCGCTACAATAATTTAAGAATGTGACACTGTTAGGAGATTTACATATAATATTTGACAGTAAAAACTATCAAATGTTTGTCATTACATGACACCGAATGAACCACTTGGGAGAAAAAACGATAGGTATTAGCGGTAGCCAAAGGGAGCGGCCTCGCAGACAATGAAGCTTCGGAACAGACAATTGGTTGAGCATTAATTTAAGCCCAGACCCCATCTATTATGCACGCAATGAAAACATGAGACAAAAGCTCAACGAATAAAGGATGCCTATCACGAAGGTATGGGAACGATTTATAATCAAGTGACGGACAAAATGAGTTCGGTGTCAAAATACCCTTTTGTGCTGCTCACGATGCTGAATGTTTCCAAACAGGAACTCTGGGCTGCCATGAGGAGCTTTTCCGGGGTTCCCATCACGCTTGAGGCCGGCAGGGACGGAAACCGCATCGGATTTACCCCACGTTCCTCAGCCCGCGTGTGGAGCTTTCAGACGGATCCTCTAAGGGCTTCAGGCTTCTCATTTTTTTCAGTCTCTCACCTTACATAAGCACTTCATTTATCAAAAACGAAGGGGAAAAAATCCATTCCGTGTTGAAATAGACTGCCACCTGCATTGCTTCCTAATGTAAGCAAATCCCAGTGGAATGGTTTAGCACCAGACTTTTCTGCTGGACCAATAAATCACTCTCACAAATATCGTTTCAACCCTACATGTGGTGTTAACCAGCAGGAGTAGCACGCTTTTTAAAAGAAATTCCAACAATTCAACAATTAATCCAATTTCCTGGAAAAACACAGGTGGCCACTGTGTATTTCAGGGTTCAGATCAGCCACAGATGTATTAGCAATACAATAATGATGCTGTTACCGCATTTTAATAAAATAAAAATACACTGTACAGTGTGACACTAACACACAAGTTGAAAATGTTCCACAGACTGAATCCATTTATAATTCTGTGTGTGATGGTGTGTGTGTGCCTGCGTAAAGACACTCGAAACGCTGCTCTTGAACAACATGAGACTATTAACCTGTGCAGACATCGCAGTTGTCTCCTGGAGTGCTGATATTCCATCCATTTATCAGCCCGGCTGCCTCACCAGGTACAAATAAAATGGTGCTCTGAGTTTAACAGGATGCAATCGGCTTAGGAAGCGTGGCCGGGCCCCGCTCTACTGTCCTTGCGAGAGTGGAAAAAGTGGATTAGGAGAGAGGCACATAAAACAGCATGAAAAAACCAAATTCTTCCCCAGAAAACTTCCCCTCCACTTATTCAGGAAAGAGAAACAAAATAAGCACGCTTTGAAACAATCTGTACTGCTTCTCTATTTTATAGTTTGCAGCAATTGCTTTTGATTAACTTGCGTCATTTAAATGGCCCGAATTCTAGAGCTGGTTCCCTTTACAAAAAAGTCTTCTCGCAAACTTTGATTAGCTCCAGAGAGAAGACGGCAGATGACTTTAAATGGCATGAAGGTGGATTCATTGGCAAGAGTGTCAGGTTTGCACTTAGCAAGGAACTGGCAGATAGCAGAAAACGGCTGGACAGGATTCAAACTCCAAGGACTCCGAGCTGAAAAAGGATTTATTTGAATAGCAAAGTACAGCAGTCTATTTGCTTCAGTTAAAATTAATAAAAGCTTTTAACTAAAAGCATGAAGAAATTAAACTTCCAGTGGAAAGCAACTGCATTGCTTCAAAGGTACGGTCACGGGGATATTTATTGCTTTCCTCCCTCGCCGTGTCATTTATTGCTCCTAGCAATAGGAAGGTAGATGGATCTCCTTGATCGGGTGTATGTTCAAAAGTCAGATTAAACCTGAAGCTGCACAAAATTACTTCACACACAGGAAATAAAACGCTTTATTTTTGTCCTAAATCAACTGTAGGAAAAAAGTAGTGTATTCATTGCATGTGAAAGGCAGAGAGCCTGAAGTCCCCGGAAAAGCAGAGTAGTCGAAGGAGCGTGAGCTGCTTCACGCAGGTAGACAAGAGGCTTGGCCACAGTCTGCAACAACAAAACCAACGGGGTTTTGTGCGAAAAGAAGTTCTCACTCCTGAACGATCACCAGCTGAAACTGTAGCTTTCTTTGGTTTTGGGGGAATTTTTTTGTCTCACGATTTGTGCTTCCTTTACAAATGTCGCAAAATTGCTTACGAGTGTTTATAAAGTATCCGCTATCCTAGTAAAACCTTGTTTACGCTCACAACTCCATCACCGGAGATGGACCAGTGGGAACGGCAACCGAAATGGTTTCCAAAAGGCCAAGCGTTGCCCTGCTCCCCGGCTGGTGCTAAGCCCTGCGCCGGGGGGAGGCCGGCCCGGCTGACCGACCCGCTCCCCTGCAACCAACGCTTTCTTGTGAAACATTCTGCGAAATAGCATTCACAACTACTCGATCCCAGGCTTTTGGCTAGCAGCTAAGATGCCAGACACAATGCTGACTTTGTTGAATCAGACATTTACAAAATGCGTTCAGCCAGAACAGCTCACACAGGATGCTGAAAAGGTAGGGTGGCTACGGGAAATGGAAGGAGGAAAAGCAAAAATAGCAAAAAGAGAAGAGAAAAGAGGGGAGAAAAGGGAGAGAGGGACAAGAGGGACAAGAGGGAAAAAGAAAAGTCTCGGTCATGGTGTCTCCGAATTGCTGCTTTACACCATCAGAGCTGCATGAGACACTTCTATGGAACCTCCCTGATTCCAGTTTACGATTCTAACTTGGTGATGGGACATTCTAGTCTTTTCCAACAGCACATAAAGACCCCAAATTGCATTTAGCAGCTTCTTTTTCTCATAGCAGCCATTCACTTTTTTTCCTTCTACTTATCAGCGTTGTATATGCAGGAAACTGAGTGAGACATTTTCTTATTTTGGCAAGAACTGATGCAGCACTTGATTTCACTTTAATGGACTAAAGCTAAAAGATGCTTTCTGTAGTAAACTGAAAGACCGCATTTCAAGTCTGACAGCAGCCGGTCTCAGCAGCCAGCATGTAGTTCACCTAACTACAACCGTGTAACTGAGACACAAAAGAAGACAATATTCACAGTCACCTATGCCGTTTGGAAGAGCTCATGCCCAAGGAAGCCAAGGATGCTCCAGACTGACGTACCTCAAGTGGGAGCAGACTCTGGAACCATATAACCACAGGGTGTGGAAGGAAGAAGTTTAGACTAAGGCCTCAGGACACTTCCACATAATATACAGACCGTCAAAGGGTAGTCATACTGAAACTTGACCTTATATTCAATATGTTGTGCCAACCTTCATCATCGCTACTTCCTTCACATATTTCTTGCCCTTTCCTCCACTGAATTATGCTGTCAGTCCCCTTGAAAGTGTTTGATTATCTACATGCCTTGGACCATGATCTGGACTGGCACAGCAGTAGAAATATTTAACAAAATTCAAGTCAAAGAGAAGGTATGGACATTTTTTAATTCTTACTTCCCTTGACCACTCTAAATAACTGCGTATAAGAACAACCTGTTTGTATCTACTAGTCGAAGATGAATCATCTATGAATTTCATCTACAGTGGTGTAATTGTGCAGAGAAATCCACGTATGGGACAGTTTGCTTACATATCTCTTTCCAACAGAATTTTCTTTTCACTGGTTTCATGTGTTATTCTAGATTAAATTGGAAATTTCTGCAAAATAACTTCAGAATAGTGTTTCTGGGCAGCAGAAATCATAATTCATCACATCATTTCTAATGCTTACAGGGAAAAAGTCAATAAAATATAAAAAAAAATGGAAGGGAGAAAGCTTCCTTTGTACTTGATAGCACCAGACCTACCATATTTTAGAACAGTCCTGGTACTACTACATCAAGAAAATTGTTATACAAAGCACAAGTAGAGAACTATGCTATTGCCATTTTTTAGGATGTCTTGAAGGTTTGTCAATAAGGTATTAGAAATTCACTCAAGTCTGAAAACCAAGTTATTTTTACACTCAAATTTGCGGTTTCTACTCTGGAACTGCAGAATGGGCAGCCACATGAAGTCATACGCTGAAGTCCCAAATCTTGCACGTCGCCCCACATTGTGCACGTATATACTTAAGGCCACCAAGACTGTTTTAATTTCACAGACGTGTCTGTCTGTATGGAGAAAGAAAGTAAACACATTTGTTCCTGAAACTTGCTTGCAAGCTCAAGTCTTCTTCAGTATTCCTAACCAAGAAAAATTACAGCAACTTAATATATCATGAAGAAAATCCTACAATGTGACAGATCAGCTATAAAAGCACACACTGAAATGAGGACAACCTTTAAGCCATCAGAATTTTTGTCATGAGACCAGATTTTTTCTGTGTCATACTCAGCACGCAGATTTTCATTCTTCAGAGCTATAAGGAATTTGACAAGTAAACTTAATACAGTTAATAGCATTTTAATCTTTATGCATAAGAATCACAAACTTACATTGTACAGGTTTGATAATAATAACTGACAGCTGAATCTGAAGCATACATTTTGCTCCAAAATAGATGCGCATGTAGGTGGATGTGTTGTAGAAATATAATATACTACACGGCTGAGCCTAGATAAGCCGGTGATTCTCAAACGTCAGCATCATCTGCACAGAGTTAGGGTTGAGATCTGCTCTCTTAAACACCTGTTCATCCTTCTTATGACACTTTCTCTAAAGAGCTCAGTGAATAGTGGATAAAGTAAGTATCTAATGAGGTATGACAGAAACTCTGACGGAGCTAAACAGCAGAGATCTAAATTCTAATAAATAAATGAAGTAAAATATTTACTGCCAGCAACTATGTCAAGTTAGCCATAGGAAACTGTAGCTCTGCAGCTGGAGAAGGGCAATATTCTGCAAGCCAGAGAACCGATGGAACTCCTCCAGCTTTGATTATTTATGGTGTGATGATGAAGGAACAACTTTCCATGTGAGGAACAGCTTTAAAGTTGAACTGTGAAGCTGAAACAGAGATTTAATGAAAAATCAGAGGGGAACAAAACTACGGCTACAAAAACAGTAACATTCATTTTACCAGTTTAAAAATATAATTTATGTGCAAAACCAGATGTTAACTTGTCCAGCTTCAAGGTAAACAGCAAACTGTATTCATAACAACCCTTCTGCTGAACAGCAAACACACACTATTTAATGTTGCTGTAAATAAGGCTGACTTCATACCTCCAAATGTTATCAAAATGAACACAAATGCAAACCAAACATATTTTAAACAAAGGACACATCTGTATTTAATGCAAAGCTATTTTCAAAAATCACAATCGTTCATAATCTACCATAATCGTAATAGCCTGAAACATAAGAATGCTTTCAGCCTCAGAAAAAAAAGCTTCTAATTTTAAACATTTACGAGGACACTGAGAAGTGCCTTAGAACCATGCTTTAAAACGTTTTCAGGCTTTAAATTGCTGAAAGCTGAGACCTCTTTACCCATTTGGCCTGGACTAGAGAAAGGGAGAGAAGCACAAAAATATGATGAAAACACTGTACATGAAAATTTCCATTTAAAGAACAAATGCAACCCACTCCCTTGTCCCAAACCTCCTTCCTCCCATGATTGAAACTCCCCCCTTTTACACGAAATGAAAGGGAGTGACTCTTCTTGCCTGATAACCACCCCCAAACACCTCATCTACATCACTGCCTCTGGTGCACCACCATTTTTGACAAATACTATTTGAAAATATTTTTAAAGGACAACTCTGCCATCATTGGTGCTGTTCCTGAACGGGAGGGACTCAGAGCTGCATTCATTTCAGCTCATTTTAAACTATACCAAGAGATGGGTGATTTTGCAAAAAACGTGAATTAATGTCTAAATAATGAACGTGATCAAACGTTTGAATATTTTTTGCTCAACTCTTAAAATGTGTGCTTTATGCTGGGAATGAACTTCCCTTTGCTATATTATAACTATGTGAAGGAGGGATTGTTCTCACGTTTCCGTTTCAGAGAAAACACCACGCTGTTTGATTTTGAAAGTTAAAGGATTAAGTTGTGGGAAAAAAATGCTTCTAAATGCAAACATACTCTACTACATTAAATCTAGTCTTAGTTTGATATGACTTTAAAATTAGCTATACCTTTCCAAATATGCCATACATTCTCCTCCATATACCCAGTGAAAATAAATACAAATATATTGTAGGCATTAAAAGATGGGTGTGTCATACCCGAGAATAAGCAGTATTTTTAAAATAGTTCAACATACAAAAGTAATACATGAAAGCAAAGAAACAACCACAAATATGTATTTATAGCAACAGATAGTAGGAAGGAAGTTGTGAAAATCCACAGGGATTCTTCCACCTTACCAAGCACCTGTACAGTTCTATGAGCATCTTCCTTTTGTCTTTTATTTTTTTTTGGCTCTGATCCTACAGTTCGACTCCAAGGCAAAGCACCATACAAGAAGAAATGATGGTCAAAACTATTAGCTCATCAAAACTGCCTTTAATATTTAAAAACAAAAGACATACACAAAATATTGCAACAGCTCCTGGAATCCCACTCAGAAAACCCAACATTTTTAGATCTCTTCTCACGTTCTCATCACCACAACTTTTGCAAAACAGTGAGAGACCACACAGGGCGTTTTAGGAATGACTCTTTCATCGTTGCAATCCCTCAATTACAGTTTGACCACAAGAAGGAATGAATACAGTAGTACTGTAGAGACAGTACTGCTGGATTTTCCAGTTTGCCCTCTGATGTGCTCTGACTTCTGCTGAATGGTGATACAGTGGCTTCTTACACTATCTCCATTATTGCTCCCCAAATAATTCAGAGGTACATCAGGCTTTAAGTAACAGCAGTTTAACACCAATTTCAAACTAGATTCAACGGTTCAATGACCTTTCATCAAAACTGAGCTCCAGAACTCCATCTCCTTACAGCCTGAACTGACTTGCCCCCTTGGAGATGTGGTGAAACGGTGACTTCCTGTGCCTGCTCTGCAGCAGGGGACGCGGCATGCACTACTCCTGCACTACAGCCTGCTTTGCATCCTGGTAAGGCACCTGTCACTGGCTCCTGACATCGGAAGGTTAAGGTGCCACATGCAATTCCTCCAGTACAGTATATCTGGCAACACAAGTGAAAAAAACTTATTATGTGTACCATAGACTCAGAAGTGCAGGAACAACTTCCCTTTAAAGCCACAGACTGGGTCACCTGCAGAGGTACAAAAGCTATACACCCAGAGTGTGAAAGGCAGAGTGCTAACGGTGCTGGCAGCAGTAGTGCTGCTGTCACGGGTGGTGCAAGGAATATGCTGAAAGTTCACCGTGAATCATGCAGTCTATTGCAGAATGTCAAACTTCCCAGGAGTAACCAACTCTACTACTATTTTTAAAATAAACTTGTTTTTTTTTTCATAAAGCAGTCAAGCTTTGAGGGTTCCGTCTTCACGGGTGGCAACTAACTCATCTTCAACCCAAAGACTACAGGCAAAAAAACCATGTAGATTTTTCACTTTCGCTGTTACCAGGACAGAATATAACACTTAAAATACCTGGCAATAACAAATTGGCAAGCCATGAACATGGCTGAAGACACTGAGATCAAGAAAACAAGAATTAAAACTCTTGAATTACAGGTTACAAAGCTCCTGAATGCCGGTTGCATGTATGCACATTCAAATGATTCAGAGAACTGCATGGAATTATATATTTGCCATAAAATCTGGAAGCACAGTTGACACTGAAATTACACTTTAGTCTGGTTTGTTATTCCATTCAAGATTGAGATTACTTCACATAAACTGATTTATTCCTGTGTGTATAGTATAATTTGAGAATCTTTTTCTTGATGTTAACCATTCATATTGAGTATTTGCTGCTGCTACGTTCCTTAAGCATGAATTTTAAGTACAGTGTTTCATAATTGGCTTGCATGTACCCATCTGGAAGGATACTGGATAAATACATTTTCTATTTAAAAAAATAAAGGTTAGCATAACTTAAAATAAACCTAACAAACCCACCAAGAAAACCTCTGAAGTGATACATCTCTTGAGTTAGTTTAGCAACACAGCAAAAAACCATAAACAATTTGGTAAGGTAGTTGATGTTTTTCATATAATTGTAGAATAGAGCTTCAATATTCACCGTTATTTGAAAGTTCAATAATTCCTTGTTTTGATAACAAACTAAAAATTGTCCATAAAGTGGAAGGGTCTTCACAGTTGTGATGACTCTGCCAATGATTACAAAGATCCTCTTTTCTTTCAAATAACTGTTTGCATAAAATGCAGTTATAGCCCACTTTTGACCAAATCTCTGTTTTTTTGTTTGGTGTACCAAAACCTACACTTTGCATCTTGCCTGCTTCACCGCTTCCTGACTGACTCAGTTCACTTTTAGATAACATATCGACATTATTTTGATGGTGAAAGTGTATCTGCCTTTTCAGTTTTGAAAAAGTATAAAACTCCTCCTCGTGGGCACTGCATTTTGCTGAATGTCTTCTCTCATTGTGCTGTTTCCAGAAGTGGGTTGTGTGTTTGATCAGTTCCCCCTTAGCTCCTCTGTTTCCTTGCAAAGCTCCTTCCTTTACTCTTCCCTGGATCTCTTCTCCATGAGAGCACAGTAAGTGAAACTTCATTTCACCAAAAGACTGTGCAATAAACTGGCATCGACCACATTTGATCTGTAATTTCACTTCTCCTGGGTTATGGAATAGGTCCTCAAGATTGCACTTATTTCCCCTGTTAAAAAAAGGACATAGGAACTATTTCAGTATTAGCCATGCACAGAATAGAGATGGCAATTTCTGTCCTTATAAGTTCCAAGAAGAGATGACATCCATGAAACATTCTTTTAATTAAGAACAGGCACTGTTGCTACAGCATCTAATTTATTTGGAACAGAAAAATAAAGAGAAATAAAATAATAATAAGGCTGATTAGAAAAAAACTAAAACCAAATGTTATTCGACACTGTTGAGTTTAAGAACTGCCTCCAAAATTAGCCTTGGTAGAAATAATTTGTTAACAACACTAACCTTTTAATAAAAGGTTAATAACGGGTTTTTTTACTTTCCTGATTTAGTGAAGTCAATCCAAATACTTCTAGCTCTGTGCTAAAAAAGTGAAAATGAGTATTACATGTATCATACTACTAAGAGAAACTAACTTGTTTATACTGAGTGATCTAAGGTCAATTTAAGGCAAAACCACATGTGCCACCTCCCACTCCAAGACGGAAACAATGGAACTTCAAAGTTTCTTTTTTTTTTTTTGCTAAAAGTTTGTAAAACAGTTTTGAACAGTTTAAATGCCTAATTTACAACTGGGCAGCCCATCTCATTGATTTAGGACAGCTCTGTAGTATGAAGGAAACAGATACAAGTGGAGCTAGCAAGTCCCTGGTTTAAGTTAAGCCAATCAAAAGAAGCCCTCTGAAGAAACCTTCTCACGATGTCTACAAAAAGGTCCATGTAATACTGTGCATTCATGCACATTAGACATATTACCCAACAAAAAAATAAACTAAATGATTCATTGTAAGAAGGCTAGTAAGGCTGAAAGAAAAGCGCCAGTGTTTCTTAGGTTTAATAGCTTAAAAATTTCTAACTGATGCCTCACAGAGTGGAGCTATGCAAAGCAAAACATACAAAATTGAACTGTAGCGTTGTAGTCAGGCATCAGGTTAAAGCCCTGAGCTTATTAAAGTGTACTTCAATGAACGTAAATGCACAGCGGAACAAACAAAAAAGCCAACATTTATACTGTGTCAAGAAATTTCACCTCAAAATCACAATGCAGAGAAAAAAGAATGTTCTATCCATCTTAATACGGTAAATGTTAACTTTTCTACTTGTCTAAGCGATCGCAAGAGCAGCAGTAATCAACACACAAGACAGATTAGCTCACAGCACTCCAGAGAAGGAAATGGGATAATGATATTTAATGGGGTAAACAAACTATAAGCTAATACTGGAGTATGAATTGCTTTGCACTTACTGCAGTTGGTTCATTTATCTTCTGGGGAAAACCCAAAATGGGTAGAACACAGAAGACAGTGCAGATTAACAGAAAAAGCATTAGCTGTGAGAAATCGACTGATCAAAATAGCTCTGCTGGCAGTATACCGGGTATTGCTAGAATACATGCAAAATTACTTTGGATATTCAAGCACCAGTAATAATTTATATTCAATAAATCAGCTAAAATATACCAGACGGTTAACAAAATATTTAAACCACTAGGAATTTCACTTCGGGGGAAAAAAAGATGAGGAAAAAGCAATCATTTTCATAATGGTGATGTTTATGAACTTCCACTGACAACCTGAAATCCTGTTTTCATTAGCATTTAATTAGTGAAAACACTCACTTCTCCGTTGCTTCTTCTGCTTCTTTTATATTTGTGTCCCTCTTCTTTAAAGCATCTTGCAGCTGTTGCTCGTTAGTAGAGGGCTCTGTGCTGATAACAACCCGGTGCACTTCTCTTAGGTGACCAAAATACACTTTTGCGTGGCCAAAAACTTTAGCACAGAATTCACAACACACAAGTTTTTTGGGTTTGCCTTCGTTGTGATGAAGTTTCATATGCGTGCTCAGGCTTCCGGAGTGAATATATGCTTTCCGGCAAATTCGACAGCTGTAAGGCCGTTTGTTTGTGTGTGTGTTCATATGGTCCTGAAGATGGTGTTTAAACTGGAAGATATGGTTACAAACATGACATTTATGTGACGGCTTAGGTACGGCTGAGCATACATTTCTACTTGAATCACTTGATTTAGCTGATGTAGCATCACTATGCTTGTAACTTAAATATTTGTTGGGAAGTGAACCACTTAAAAAAATGTCTTGGTCTAAATGGTCAGGAGACGGTGACTCTACTATTGCTGCAGAAGTCAGCGGTGCAAAAGCCTGCACAACCACCACTGGTTTTGGTCTAATGCTACGGTATTTTTTCACCGCTTCTGCTCTTTTGTCTTCAGGTGGCTGAAGATCAACTTTTGCCCTCTCTCTCCCTTCTCTAAACTTATTAATGATGCATTTCCTTCGCTTGGTCTGAAAAGCCAATAAATCATCTGTGGCTCTTCTTCTCCTGCCTCTTCTTTTAGAAGCTGCACCGTTCAATTTTTTAAGGCTGTCGACATCCACTTTACTGGATGGAGAGAGGGTATTTTCTCGAATGGTTTGTTTGGGGACTTGTGTAAATGATACAGCTGGTTGTTTATCAGATGCATTAGAAGGAACATGAAAGGGTTTTGCCAAAGCTGGTATCTTTTCACATTCAGATCTTAGTGAAGGACCAGATACATCTGTAATATTAGTATTCTGCTTAGATTTACAGAACACTGAATTTTTCATCCTTGAGTAAGGCAAAATAGGAAGTTTTCCTTTTGGTGCCGATGGAGTCATCTGTATTGTACTGCCAAAAACTGCCGGTGACAGGGCAGCAACAGAATTTGCAGAATTTGTCGGTTTTTCCTTTAGTTTCTCAGATGTTATGAATGACTCTCTTGTGGTTTCAGATGCTGTCTTCACAGAGCGTAGACTTAGTTTCATGGGATTAATTGTACTCACCGGCTTGTATAACGAGTCTTTAACTACCAATGGTCCAGAGACATTACCGTTAGCAATTTCAGTTTTGTTCACTAAAGGAGCTCCAGATTCCACCCAATTGCTCTTATTTACTAATGTGGCAACTGTAATTTCAGCTGAGTCACGGTCTGTTAGCATCACTTGCTCAGCTGAATCTGAACTAGAATGAGTTTCAGAACAGTCTTCGGTTAATGTAGTCATGGAGGAAGTCTGTGATGAGATCGATGCTTTGGTAGGAATCTCGTTATGTGCACCCAAAACAGAGATTTGTGCTGTTTTTTTGTCACTCAGCAATTTATTTCTTACAGATTGGTACCTAGGGATAGGCAGCTTTAGGTTTTCAGAAGGGGCCACATTTGGCTGCTGGACTTGCTGCGTTAGGGCAGGGGCAACATATGGCAAGGCCAACAGAGAAAAAGTCCCCTCATGCCCAGCCACCTGCATGACAGCATAGTTTTGAGTTGGTACCACCAGCGGTTTAGAACCTGCAGCTGAAATTGATGCATTTTGCTCAGGCAAAGATGACTGAAGACAAGAAACCACCCCCGATGTTAAAATTTTTGGTACCATTTTTGGAGCAATGGTCCTAAACTGACTTTTCTTCTGAAAACTTCGTATTATATCCGAAGGGGATTTGTGTTTATCTGTAACAATAACACAACAAAGATGTAATATAATATATAACACTTCTTTTTTAAAAATTACTGTATTGAAAATAAAACTGCATACAAAGGATACTACTACGCATACTTAGGTATATGAATGACCACTAAATTAAGTTTAGAATTGCAAAAGTTTAATGGAAAAAACAAAAATACTCCCTGAAGCAATGTGCTTGAATATAAATGCAAAACCCCTCCCTTTTAATCTAATCTTAAATGGATGCTTCATTCTAGGTTAGAAAAGACACGGCATTTACGAACAAATACACTTATAAGCCCTTTCTGCCCTGAGAAAGCTGCACTAGCATGCTGGCAAAATTCAGCCAGGGGCAGCATTTAAACTCCATGACGCAGAACTTTTCTGAGCACCTGCTCTGATCATATCTCTCAACCAGAGTCATGCTATCTTTCAGAGTTTCTGTAAGATTTAGAATTTGGAGGGTTTATCAGATACAGACCAAAGCTTACCTGATAGTGTCTTTAAAAAATTACTTCTACAAAACATGCAAATAATGTGTAATAAAATCAAAGAGGACTTGAGAGAAGTTGTACCATTGTCAAATACCTAATCACGCACGTTGCTTTTGTGCCTTTAATGCATATTAGAACTACTGTAGTAAGTTATTAAAATATTTTCTCGAAAGATGTAATTTATCAAGGTTATATCACAGTTCCTTCCCATTTCTACTTGTGTTGGTAAATGTCACAAACAATTTTAGTAAAGAAGAATGTGAGGATAATTAAGTAAAACAAATAAAAGGAAAAAGGTAAAATGTGTAAGCTAAAGTCTGCATTGAGCAGCAGAGATACATGCTGACCTTTCAGACACTCCATAAAAAGGATTTGATATATAGTTAATTGTACCACTACCATTTCATATAACAGCCCCATTATCCACTCTCATATTCAACTCCTCATGCTTCCAGTTCTCAAAAACTGGGATAGGTTTTCTGAAGAAAATAATAGTAATTCCAACAATCTCAGTCACTGAAAATTCAACTACAAAGATCCCAAGAAAGGCAATTTGTGAAGGCAACAGTGTAAGAAAAATTCATTTTGAAAGAGGAATCACATTTGAATACAATATGTAAAAATAAATGCCGGGACCCTGAAATACTGCAATAAGGTAATTCCATAGGGAAGTTTCCATTCCTTATCATTTTAAAGCCTTGTATTACAAATGCATTTATACATGGTTATGGACTTAAAGAGGTAACTGTGAATTACTACCAACATTGGAAACTCCAGTAAGTTTATCTTAATCCTGGATGTTCTTCTCAGATGTTACACACTTTGCAATATGCACGGTAAGTGACAGAGCTATCACATTTCATGGCCAGAACTCGGGGACAGATATATGTACACACTCATGGTATGCACATGTGCAGTAAATCTACTGCCCTCAGGACATGCTAGACTCACTGAGCGACCACATATAAACTGTACGGTTCATACACAGTAGGTCTGATGCTTCTCAAAACTCTCTGACCTACAGCAGGTTCATAGAGGAACTATGCAGGGCATAAAACTTTAATCCTTTTATTGCCATCTACAGCATCAAACCCCAAGTCTATTATGTACCTTCTTGATCCCCCAATTAAGTGAAACCACTGGGCACCACCATAACTTTCTTTCTGCTCAATGTTTGTAGAGATGTCCAGAATTTCTAGATATTCTGGGCAGAGTGGACTTAGCATACGTATAGAAATCCTGCCCTAAAATAGAGAGAGATCCCTATAGAAAGGGTTAAGTCCAGGCCTACAAAGTTTGTCTAACCTGGAAAAAGCATAAACATGGTAACTTTAAAATTCTGTTTCCCTGCAGCCCTTCTTATTCTCCAAAAGCTAGAAGCATGTACTATTTCTCACTAAGAACTTCCATTTTTGCCAATCTACAATCACTACATATACAGAAACTTCTATGTTCTCAATTGCTATGATTGCTAACAATAGTCAGTTTATTTCTTCTTTCCTGCATGGTATCTTCTTGTTGCTGCTTTTGAGGAAACACTTTTAAGAGCTTCTGAGAAGTACAATAAAATGATGTAAAATACTGTAATCATTAACCAAACCAGACCTGAACTTCAATGCTAGCTACAGGTCAAAGTGTACAGCTTAAATACGGTAGATGACAGAAAAAGTGTAGTTTTCTTTTAGGGGCCAAAGTCTGCTCTTATTTTCCAGATTATGCTTGCCATATAATTACATTAAAGACTTTGTCCAAATCAGCAGTTATTCAGCTTGCCACAATATTCAACACGAAGCAATTTCCATTCTCTCTTCATGTTTGGCTTGCAACTCTCCCTTTTTGTTTTAGAACCTCATTCATTGATTTATACAAAATTTTTAGGAAAGCCAGCACTTCAGCAGACTGCTACCTCTGCTACTTTACGCTCCAATTTATAAGGCACCGCTCTCCAACCAACAGTAAAAACTTATATAAGTTCAGGAAAAGATGGAAGTTTTGCTGTGGACATGCTACCTCTACAGAAGTGCAGAAATGGCTGCCAAAGCACCACAAAAGAAAGGTAAATTTGAGGTTAGGAGGAAATATTTGTAGAAATAATGCATGACACTAGCTTTAAAAGTAAACATATGCTTGTCAAATACATTGACCTGACTACTGAAAAATTAGGCAGTAAAATCACTTTTCTTTAAAGAAAGCCTCTCCACATATTTTCTCAGCATTCCACAAGGAAGCGTCATTCTAAAAGCCAAGACCTTCATGAATATTAACCACAAAATGCTCTTTGAAACAAAGTCCGTTTAGATCAATATTCTTCTTATCCATTTAACACAATACTAAACACTGATATAACCGTTTCAAAAGGGGTTTTTATACTAGCATAATTTCATCATAAATACATCTTCCAGGCAACCTATGTTAGGTATCAGCCTTTAGTACAACTTTTTTTTTCCCCACTTTTACATTAGACAGTTCAGTGCAGAAATATTCGTTGCAGTGCCTCTGGTAAGCAAAGGAAACTCAAGTCAGTATTTCCCCCTCATCCAACACAGCTGCTGTAGTTAAGCAGCTTAGCCAGCGTCTAAATATAGAGATGGGCTAGATGCAGACTAGCTGTTTGACGATCCTCCAGGCTCGGGTAAGACTGTGCTTGTGGACTGGGAAAGCTAATTGGAAGAACTGGTGGAAGACTGTTTAGCATCTTGGATCAGGAAAAAGCAACACATCAATTCACAGACCGGAGGTCCTACTGATCCCACCCAGAGTGTGCAAGTACCATCAGTGACCAAAATATTTTTTTTCATTTATACTTGGCGAAAAGGTTCAACAATTTCCTTTGTACACAGAGATCACCACAGTAATTCATGTCTTTGCCACTCTAACACTGAAGGATGTGAATATGCTCTGGCTGTCTGGCTACCAGAAGGCCACTTGGAAACTTAATATGCATTTTTCAGGGACGTTCCACTTCTATTCCACACCTTCTTCCAAATTATTTCTGTCTCTGATTCAAAGGACTCCTTTTGACTTGTCAGTTGTGACCTGAGGAAAAGCCTTCATGCCTATGCAAACCCATGAAGTCTTGCACCTAAGAAGGGGAATTTTCAGTTAAGGGAGGATTAGCAATGGCATTTTTGAGGATGGCCCTTGGTTTTAGACAATGTTCTTTCTACAAGTCAGTCTACGGGTCCTTCATTGGAAGGCAACAATTTTTATACTTTCTCTAAAATTTTCATTAAGAATAAAGGAAATGAATGAAAACATTAGATTTAGTATCTGAATTATGTGAAGCTCATTTTTAACTGCTGTGTTCTCAGTCTTTCAAATAGGCATGCAGTTGGGGCAACAGGTAGACACTTTTAAATAATTAAGCGCAAGGTTAAATCAAATGCAATTCAATCCATTTACTTTAAAAGTCTCTGTTAAAAGATTAATGGCTACCATGCTAGTACTTGCAAATATCAAATCACCCAGAAACCTGCAGGATGTCATAAGCTTTCACCCCTTCTAAATAACCTTAAAATTGTATAGGACTGGACAGTGATACACCAATAAAAAAAACGATGCACCAAAGTCTCTGATACAGCCATGCTGGGAAGAGTCCTCTGGAGGAATGAAAGTCCTCCATGGGTCTGCTGTTCATTCATGGCTCCCCTTCCTTCCTCAGTCATTCAAGTCTGGTCTACTCCAGCCTGTTCTGCCTTCTTTTTGTACCTCCTCCAGTTTGTTCTCTATGTAAAGCACGTAACACCGCTGAACTCAGACACTGTAGAAAGTATCATAAGAAATTTCATTTTCCCCACTCATCTGGTCTATTTTGAACATTAAAATAAACTACCAAAATGTGAGAAACCACTGTGTGTTAGTTTTTAAAATAATCCTTGCAGGACCACCTCACTTGTGTAGGTATGTATTTAATTTGTGTATGATTAGACAAGTGATAGAACATAACACAAAAAAAAAAGGATCATCTTGGTTGGAAGGGAAAAGCAGAATACAGATGAAAAAGATTAACGAAACATTTTATTAACTGCACATTTACATTGCTGAGTCTTTTGCTGACTTTGAAAGGAAGAATATCTGTTCTTTGGGAAAGAAAAAAATGCACAACTTCCTAACAGACAACACTAGATTTATTTCTGTCAATGATAGTTAACAATTCATTTTACCAAATCTCCGTACGCACTAAATACCTGTGGATACTGTCTTTCCAGCACTAGTTTCTTGTTTTTGCTGACCCAGCATACTTTGTTGGACACAATGTTTCTCTGCAGGATTAGCATGCAAAAAAACACCACCTGCAAAAGTGCTTCAGTCAGTTATAAATAGATCCCAGGACAAAAAAAAAACCAAACTCAAATAACCCCCAAAACCAATAAAACCCAGAAAAAGACAATATAAAACTACAATATAAAACATTAACTTCCAGTTAATGCATTAAGAAAGCTACTGCTTCTTGCGCTTTGCCATTTTTATCTCCTCAAAAAACATTTTAAAATCTAACATATTACATGCCAAATGCAAAGTGATAGCTTAATAATTGAGTAAAGCTGGTTAATATGGTAAACAGATGGGATGCTTTAGCTTCAGTGTCATGGCAGACAGTCAACCGCACCAAAACAAAAAGCTCAGAAAAATGAAGGTTCAGTAGCTTCAGTGAAGCTTTTAAATACAGGGCTAAATTCTATGCTGATTTACATTTTCTGTAATCCCAGTGGAACTGCAGATATTCTAGAACATAGAATTTGGCCTTCTATATCCAAAACTACTTTTGCCACACACCTATATGAAGTAAGGTTGGTAATAAAGCCTACAAATCAGGAGTGCCCAATTCTATATATTATAATGATGAATTTGCACTTGTTCCTATCTTTGCCTAATAATAACTTTGGGTAGAATGTTCTGTTCTGGCTATTTGCCTCAGATAATTTTCTAAAATTAATTTCAACAGAAAATGCCGGCCATTCCAAGGTATGTCTGCATTCAAAAAAAAAAAAAAAAAAAAGAAAAGAAGAATATAGTAACACATCTCTGCGTTAGACAAAGACCTTGATGTTTGACAAAGCAATGCCTCTCTTATCTGTGAAAAGCTGCCCAAATCTGGCAAAGTTGTAAGTTCTTGGCATGTGTTCAATAGACACTTTAAGCAGCTATTGAACATGCTGCCGCTCCAGGGAGCTGGATTTTTCCTAAAACTACAGCTTTAGGTCCAAACACCCAAGCTGGAACGAGGAAATGGCCTCTCCTTATCTCTTAACTGCCGAGCCGACAGCGTGGAAGAGAAACTCAGAAATATACAGGGCAAGCAGGAAAAGGACAAGAGAACTAGAAGTAAGACTCGGAAAGTAGCTAGGCCAAAGAGTCAGGGTGGGATATGGGAATTGAACACAGGCTTAAAATGGGTAACCAACATTACTATTACATGTAATTTGGAAAGGAGAGCATTTCAGCCACGGGGATAATCTCGTATCTTGCATTTCTTACCTTTTTAGTACTTGATTTTTTTAAGAGGAATATAATTACGTCTACATAGGAGTCCTTTTGTGCAATTAAAAATAGATTCGAAAAATGAAAAATATAACGAATTGCTCTCATGCAAGACTGGAAAATCACAGTACATCATTCACACAAACACCGAGGTACAGAATGTACCATTAGTCTGAGAAAACGTGTTCTGGTATATCATGGGTGGAACAAGATCCAAATAGTTTGTTAAAATTCCAAAAGGGAAAATTAAGCCTCTTTAAAGCTATAGATAATCAATTCTGAATTGAGCATCAATATGATTTGCTAGTTATGCACTAAGCATTTTATAATTCAGAAAGGTCATCTTTGCTTTCAAGTCTGTACAAGTTTATTATTTTAAGGAATTAGGATTATAGTCTGTTTAAAGAAATTCTGTGAGCAGTGGGATACTTCCTGCATTCCTTAAATAGCCCCCAAAAGACTCTTCTTAGCTGAAGAGAACATTACAACAACAAAGCTACACAATAAAAATGCTTTTTTGACATGAACTGGACTCTGTTAAAGCAGACGTTCAGCCTTAAAATTTCTAGGGACATTTTTCAGTGTGGGAATAAGCTAAAACTATTTCTGGCACAAAGAGTCATTTTGGAGAGATAACTCATACAGTAATCCAAGATCATGGGTACATAGTTCATATTTAGGGAAGTTCTTCAGTTTCCGGTCTAATTCAGTCCTTTGTTTTTTTCCCGAAACATCCTTGTTGCACTATCAACCATATATTGATATATGCCTAAGTTTATATAGATCTACTTGTTGGAAAAATAGTATCTAACGTAATTTATGCAAAAAAAAAAAGGATGGAGACAAAAATATTAATAATCCCTACTGTTAGGTGAGTACACTTCCTCAATTTCCAGAATTGCTTTCTTCTGTTGTTTGAAAGTATACATAGGAGTCACTTCATTATCATACTGACCTCTATCCGGACTTCTGTAAGGCCTTTGACACGGTCACCCACAACATCCTTCTCTCTAGATCAGAGAAATACAGATTCGATATATGGACTATCTGGTGGATAAGGAATTGGTTGGAATAGTAGGGTAGTGGTCAACAGCTCAATGCCTGGATGAAGTTCAGTGATGAGTGGTGTCCTTCAGGGGTCTCTACTGGGACCACCAGTACTGTTCAACACCTTCATCAATGACAGAGACAGTGGGATTGGGCGCACCCTCAGCAAGTCTGCAGACAACATCAAGCGGACTGGTGCAGCTGACACGGCTGACAGATGTAATGCCATCCAGAGGGACCTGGACAAGCTTGAGAAGTGGGCCCATGTGAACCTCATGAGTTTCAACAAGTCCAAATGCAGGGTCCTGCACCTGGGTCAGGGCAACCCACAGTATCAACACAGGCTGGGGGGATGAAGGGATTGAGAGCAGTCGTGCCAAGAACGACCTGAGCGTACTGGTGGATGAAAAGCTGGNTATAAGAAAGACTTTCTAGCAGGGCCTGTAGCAATACGACAAGGGGTAATGGCTTTAAATTAAAAAGAGGGTAGATTCAGACTTAGATATAAGGAAGACATTTTTTATGATGAAGGTGGTGAAACACTGTCCCAGGTTGCCCAGAGGTGGAAGATGCCCCATCCCTGGAAACATTCAAGGTCAGGTTGGCCAGGGCACTGAGCAATCTGATCTAGTTGAAAGTGTACCTGCTCATTGCAGGGAGGGTTGGACTAGATAACCTTTAAAGGTCCCTTTCAACCCAAACCATCCTGTGATTCTATTTAAGGTTTCTTTCTGCAATTAAGGCTCCCTTCTGCCTACACAATCTCAGCAGCATTTCAGTCCTCAGAGAAAAGTGTAACATAAAACAATAACCAGGCAAAACCAGATCAAAATCAAAAGTTAACACATCCAGAAATCATTACATCTAGATGCTGCGTTTTCAGCAGTAGTAACCTAAGACATCATTTTGGATTTCTCATAGATTTAGATTTCTCGTCATAGATTTTAAATAAACTCTTCAGCAGTACTGAAGATTTACCTCTCTGTATTGTCCCAGCATAAGTAACTTTTGAAATACCTATGAAAGCCTATTTCTATAGGGGATAACAAGGGGATAACAACAGCAGCTTTGAGGTAACCTTTCTGAGCTGTAATATGAAATGTATTAGCCACATGTGGGCAAATCAATATTCAAAAGCAACATCTTATATAAAATGTGGGCAATGCAAGGCTTAACACAACCTCCTGTAAAAAAAGCCATTCTGTGCTACTGTATAAAGGAAGAAAGTCTTGGAAGTCTTTCCTAAAAGTCAGAACACATATACATATGAGATTTTTAAACACTCTTTTTCAATGAATTTAAAATACATTTATTAGCAGATCTACATGTTTTCTTAACACCTCTCATGAAGTGTTTGTGAACTTTAAAAGCTTTCCATTTTTTTGAAGGCACAGTCTTTCAAGTTTTAAGCTACTCATTTCATATTAAGGTTAACATAATTAATAGGTTTTAAGCAGATCAAAATATTTTCACATCAAGATATGAAAACTGACATAGAGCTAGACATAAAGCATCTGTAATTATTAGTAACTTTTTCCACCTTTACAGCTGAAGAAATCACACAGAGATTTTTCTCACTATGGCAATAAAAGAACTTGAGAATAAGGTTTATGCAGATAAATCTATGGGCTTAAGATGGTGCCTGGCCTCTGCAACCACACAAATCACTATTAAAGATGAAAACATGGGTTCTTTTCTGTTGAAGCATGGAACTTCTGTCTGAGAAAGACTGTTAGATACATCATCAGAGACGGTGTGTTTCAGCTTCTGTATGCCTCTGCTAGTGTCAGCAACCAACCATGTCAAACTTCAAGTGGGCATTATCTAGAAACCATGTTGCTCTGACAGGACTTGGTTGCGTAGAAAGGAAATTTTGGTATCACTGCAAATCCAGAGGTTTATCTTTATCAGTTTTGCCCAGTCATTCTGTTCCGCAGAGGACACCATCCCTGGACATTTACAAAGGAAAGCTTCAGTGACGCAGCCACTTGGGGGAACTAATTGTTCAGAAAATAGCTGAAGGGAGGTGATGCAAGCACTGGTCATAAACTCATAATTCATAAACCTTCAGTGGCACTGCGAATGGGAATTAGGTACTTTAGAAGGTGGGGACCAACAGAAGATTCAAAAGAAAAGACTGTAATTGGATTTTTAAAAATTATTTTCTGGGACACCTGCCAGTTGAAATTTCTTTTAGTGAGCTTCAAGAAAGATATGGACCTGAACAATAATTCATTCACTGTAAAGTTGATGTCAATGTAAAGTCCTTTTTAAAAGGTCTATCAAGATCACATCAACCTGGACAAAATCCTGATATGCCTAATGTAAGTGGTAATTAATAGACTTATTTTTTCCATAAGTGCAGGAAACAATAATGACCAGGTCTGCTACAGAATCGAAGGCAGAATTCCTCAGAAACTGCAGCACAAAAAGGTCAAGTAGAACCATTTTATAAATAAATCATGAAGTATTTTCTAACTAGACTCGTGTTCCCCTTTCAAATAAGCTGAGAAAAGAATCTCTCTTCATCTTACTGAAAGTTCAACCCTCCACCCTTCCCTCCACGGGACAGAAAGGGACATACATCTGATTGCAGTAGGGGAATTATGCCTCTTACTCCCAAAATTTATTTTTTCCAAATACCAATGTGAAAAAAGAGAGCACAACAGAAGAGCAAAATTTTTTTTCATGTTATAGAGTATCGCTTCTTTGTGATGACCACAGCAGCTCTTTCTGAACACATCCCGCATGCAAGAGAAAATAATTTATTCACCACTTTGGCTCAATGGAGAAAATATCTTTTACTGAAGGCATTAAAAGCACCTTTATGGTGACTTCTGTACTACAAACCTTGGAAAGTGCTCCCTCAGTAAAGATGAAGGGAGGATCAGAAAACTGCCAGACCTGGCCTGGTCTATTTTGTGTCTTCCAGTATGACCTACACACAGGTTTATCATTCCCCAACAAAAGGGCCAGAACACATTGTTAAACTTAGATAATTGTTGGAGAGTATTTTCTGAGGGATTTCGTAAATAGCTTGTTTCTTCTGAAAATGACCTAAGTGATCTAACTTTTGAATGGGGAATCTCTAGCCAGGGTTTTTGTTTGCTCTAGCTCCCCTCTCTTCTTTCTTCATGACCCAAATTTCTTCAGAAAAAGACTATACAGCTCTGTCTGAGATATGCGACACATTGCCACCTGTAGTCAATTCCACTAAGGATTAAAACAAAACTAAAGATTAGAGGATCTCCACAGTACTTCAAGTAGAAATGCGTATTTTTTCAAAGACAGACACAGACCTGTAAAGCATAGGAAAACTAAAGCCTTCAGAAAGACCACAGCCCTGGCTAGGAAGACATTAGTTTTCAGAACAGATAAAATTATCACTTGCTGCTGAACCTGAATGTAGCTAGGCCTTTCTGGCAGCAGGATGTGGCAGGAAATAATTTAAATTACAGCATCTGAATGCTCTTCTCCCTCCTGTGCATAATTACAATTATTTGCAATGCTTACTGACATTGCTAAGCTTGCCCATGCTAGGCAGCGTCCTGTTTAAAGGCAGCCCTGGTTCTCACAAGAGGGTACTGGATGTGGTGTAAAGGAATTGGTTGAAGATACTGCTGATAAGTGATAATATATTGGTGAATACTTGTAATGGGTGCCAGCATACGAAAGAATGAAAACAGGAACGCAGTCTACAGGAATGTAGGCCAAAGATGATATCCTTAACTTGCCACGTGCAGAAATATCAGCATGCTTCTAATTAAATTCACGTGTATCTGGCGCCGGCTGGCAGATGAAGGAGCCCCTTGGCGCAGAGTCCAGCAGGGGGAGTCGGGCGCCCGTCACCGCTGCCTCCGGCCGCCGCCGGGGCCGGGCGAGCCACATCGGGGCACTTGCTGTGCCGCCTTTTAAGTGCCAGCTCCGTTTAGATCCGCGACTCACATCGACTTACCCTACAGTCACCTTCAACCAACAGAAAGGCTAAACTATGTGTCTTAATAATTTTCTAATACTAAATACGACTCCTAGTGAAAAATCCCCAAAGTCATCCATTCTTTTACAGCACCGCACACAACCTCTGAACAACTTTACAAGTTGTGTTAGTCCTTCTCTAACTTTGCAAACTTTTCCATCAATTCAATGTTTTCCATGAACTCGAGAACACCTTGACACAAGGCAGCTGAGCTTTCCTGTTAAAAGTAATTACTTCTATTAAACTGTTTAGTATCTTCTATAACTGCAGTACAGTTTTTGTGCAAGAGATTTTTTTTAAAAAATAATCCTTTACGGATTTTGTGTTAATCTAGTTAATGTCCCCAGTAATACATCCATGTTACTAAAACCATCAGTATTTCTAACAGATGTTCTTCTTTTGGTTGACATCTGAAAACGAAGCCCTGTTACCAACATATTTTCCCATCCCAAGCAATACCCTGAAATCTTTGTCAAACTTTCTTGCTTTCATCGTTGCTCAGCTCATCACACAAACCATCTGCATAAATAAAGATGTAAGCATCTGCTGTATGGCAAACGGTCTCAGGGGCAGATGTTTTTATCCTTGCATTCATGTCACTGGCTTGGATACATTATTTGAACAGATGTACACAATCTGAAAGTGTCGCGTCCCACCGTGAAATGCCTCCAACTGCTTTCTATCAAAGTACATAAATGCTATTTGCACCTGCATTTATGCTAATGATATAAAGGCATCAGGGGTTCCACCAAAGTGAGAGCTGATGCTAAGAAACACATTTACATGGCTAATTGAAGTTTGAGATCTCCCAGCACCAAATGACCATACTAACATGGATACAAAATGCATCAAACTACGTAATGGCTTTTAAAAAAGCTATACTTTTAAAAAAAATTAAAATAAACATACCCAACAAGCAAAACTGTGATTTCAGCCTGTGATATACTTTTCCAATGTAGATTTTAAAAAGACAAAAAAGTATTAAATAAATTCCTAGATAAACCAGGAGAGTCTTATATTTTGCACAACTTTTTCATGTTAGCGTCATTTAACAAAAACATTTTATAAATCTGACAGTGCCACTCATCCAAAGGTATTTCAGTTCTCTAAGGCACACTGGTATTTTATGTCATTATGGAGCACTATAAAAAACCTCAGCACTTCCTCAACAGTAAATATTAAGATGGGTGTGAATGACAGAACATGATGCCTCAATGATAATTCCGTAAGTCCTAGGAAAAAAAAATTAAAATATTAAAAGTTAAATATTTATAATCATTCAGAAAAGTGCATCTGTTTGAACATGCAGTTACAATTGCTTGTTATATAAATGATAGTCAATTTCCTTATCAAATATTCTAAATTCAGAAAAATATAGATGCCGTGAAGGAGTACATATCAAATTCACGGGATCATGGAATCACGGAATTTTTCAGAGTTGGAAGGGACCTCTAGAGATTATCTAGTCCAACTCCAAATTACAGAACTTCTGCTATTACATGACAAATGGTAGCAGTGAAGGGTATACGGTGTCACTCAAAGAACTTGCACTAACCATTACTTCCATACTCAACTGAAAAATAACAAGCACTTTCGAAGTATAGAAAGACTGACAAAAATGCTATACTGAATGTAACTGATGGATAGGTTCTACTTCCAATACCATTTATTTTCAAACCTTTTATTTGTAAGAAATGTTCCAATGTTACAGTTGTACATAAATCATTATGAATTGCTAATAGCCTCAACATTTTCCAAGTGCCGTAACACATTTAAGAAACAAAAGTGATGCTTGATACGAGGAAAAAAGGTTGATAGTAAAAGAATACAAAAAAATATACCGAGACTAGTATATTTGTACAATATAGTGATTTCACACTGGTATAGCTCTTGGTCAGTATCTGGTTATGATTTCTAACATGAACCCTCACTTTCAAAGTTTAGAACATAGCTCTTATAATTCATTCTGGGTGCAAGCTGATAACAGGATATTGACTGGAATGGATTTTTGTTTAGGAAAAAAAAAGTCTTCAAAAAAATCTCAAAGCAAATGATTCATCAGTTTCAAGTTTGCAAACAGCTTCACTGTCTATAGTCTATTCCTGTTATTCATAAATGGCTTTAACATAAAGATAACACATTCAGTTTGACTACAACAACAGTGGTCAAATTCCTGTTATTTAAAGGAAAAATTAAATGAAGGCTTTTAAGTATTAGAATTAAGGATTCTAGTCATAAGCGTACAGACGCAGAGCACATTGCAGGGTGGATAGCTTTACACAACAGTGAGTACTGTCTCCCTTGAAATAATAGTCCCATTAGACACAGAACTCATCAACTAAGATCAATCTGCATGACATCCTCCTGGAAGAGCTTCCTCAGAATTATTACAGTATCATAAAAATACTCACTCTTCACAGAACAGGTAAAGTATAAACTTACATGACAGTAAAAGCTCAAGGCTTCAAGTTAAGTAATATATAGTGCTTTTCTTAATTAACATAAGTACTAACAATGGAAACTTAACTGACAACCTGCAATGGTTCAGAGAGGTCCATTAGAGCTTATGTCATATCCATCAACCATTCATTCACATTTAAGAAGTATTATTAAAAATGACATTCAAGTTAACAATCGTATTTAACATTAGCATTGTGACACAGATCAAAAGGGAAAGGAAATTAAAGTTATGGCTGCACATTTAGAGACTTGGGAATACACAACTGCAGCACAAATACCCTTACTAATAACAGAGGGAAAAAATCAAGAGGCTAATCCTACTGAAAAACAAATCAACAAAAGATGACTTCTGAAGAGACAAAACATAAAAGAAAGATAAACACAAAAAATGTTAGTAAGGATAGGAATGCTGGAGAAAAGGCGCTTAAAATATAAAAATCTAAGTTTATATTTAGAAAATCATAGAATGGTTAGAGTTGGAAGGGACCTTGAAGATCATCTAGTTCCAATCCCCCTGCCATGGGCAGGGACACCTTCCACTAGACCAGGCTGCTCAAAGCCCCATCCAGCCTGGCCTTGAACACTTCCAGGGATGGGGCATCACAACTTCTCTGGGTAACCTGTTCCAGTGTCTCACCATGCTCAGAGTAAAGAATTTCTTCCTAATATTTCTTCCTGAATATTTATTTTGTTGTTTTTGCTAGTCTTGCAGCATAACTTGCAAATAGATTTGACCCCCAATTATTTGAGGGTCAAATATGACAATGATTTTCAAATATATGAGTATTAGAAAATTGGAATAAACCCTGAATGCTTAATTCTGCTGAATCAAACAAGAAGTGGACTTATATATATTTCGAGTTTCAACTATAGGTGGTAACAATACTTAGCAATGTCCTAAAGAAGAAAATAATCTTTGCTACTGTAATTTTTTGAAGTGATAAATGCTGCAGTATTATGGCTTCTTTTTTAAAAACCATATTAAAGTAGAATAGTAGCCATGAGTTATACAGTGATTTAGTAAAGATTATGGTATTTCTTACACATTTTGAACCACAGGCCTCTGATTTCTCAAAAAAAAGTATAGAAAGTATACTATACCTGCAGAAAAAGTTAAAGGATTCTGCATTATGCCCTTTAATAGTTACGACAACGTTCCTGGAAAGAAGAAATACAGATACTTAGAAGTTCTGATAATTTTTCATAAACTAAAAAAAAAATATAGGACAATGGCAATAGTTTTCCGAAATTATATTTCAGAATGGATCATGGTATACCCATACCTCATGCAAAACACCACCAGAGTTTTAAACCAAGTGTTCCTCCTAGTCACACATACCCTAACATGCACTCTCCATATTTCAACACTGGGTACAACAAACTTAGGCTTCTTGTAATTGAAAACCTCCGTTAAAGCCAGAAAAGAGGACCTGTCATGAATTCCAATCTGATAATGCATGCTGAAGAATCACAGACAATGTAGGGTTAAGGAATCATTTTCCTTCAAACGTCTGACTGCACGGATACCACATAACTGACTGACAAGCAGAATCTTCCATGGATGCTACAATGAAGATATTTGCTTGCATTTGTGAAGCAAACATTACACTGCCACCTCTCCTGAATTTCACATTGGTACTTATCACAAAATTTGATGCTTAATGCTTGACATAAAATAGCATTACATCAAGTCGCCACCCAGTAACTTAAGATTGGGCTATTTCTTTCCAGCACAGTCAGTGTGCTGCTTAAGGTTTGGTTAAGTGTGATTCAACAGTCAAGTAAGAAAGACATAGTATAATATAACAATAATATAAAATCGTGTTATTATCCACTTAGATCTTCTTTACCATAAAATGGTCTCACTTTTGGAATGACTGCATAATAGTTTGGTTCAGCTGAACACCACTAACATGTTAAAAGTCATACAGAGTATAAAACTGTTGTTCTCCTGATGCAGTTGGAGGCTTTGGGAAGGTAACAGACAAGCCCATTGACCGACACAGATGGAACTCTGACTACTTGGGGGTTTACTTGGATCTAGGCTTTCATAGCAGTGCATATCTATAACATTTCCCATGAGCAGAGACAGCTGTGCAGATGTGGAGTTTGCTTACTTTCCTGGCCAATTTAACAGTGGTAGAATCTGACATAAAGAACACTCCAGACATGCACTCGAGAGCCGCCTCCTGAGCACATGAAGTACCAAAAGACTGGTTTTGGATAAATACAATAACAAATTCTGACGCAACTATCAAACACAAAAGTAAGTCTTGAATATATTTCTTCACTACAATGCAATTGACTCTCAAAAAGTAATGGAGAGGTTCCAGGAAGGAGATGGTTCTGTGGGCAGCAGTAAAGTATAGAAGAGGCAAAACCAATTCCATTTCCAGGAAGTTCAATACCAAAGCACAAAAGAAAATGGAGTGTGGCTGCTGTGAGGAGACCTCTCACACAGCAAAGAGGTGCTGTGCTGAGACATAGGTAATAAGAAGCTCTTGTATGTCAACCAGCACCTCCTGGCACAGGGTTGCCGATGCGCATCAGCGGATCCTAGTCTGCCTCCAAGAGCCTCTGTCCGTGGTCCTTAAGCTGTCAACCCCTGGTCTGCCAGACCCAATACACAAACATATGTCGGCTCATCGAAATGTAGTTTCACGTCGTGGTAACATACAGGCAACTCACTCTTAACCTAAAGAATGGAGCAGACCACATTGATGTAATTTTGGAATGGCAAAACACTTCTAGGAACCAGCGTGGATTTTCAGCTTGTCACCCACAATCACAAGACATCCTTCTTCAAGCCCATATTGCTCAAGATCTATTTTACACAAAGTCAGAAGTTTTTATTCCACTTTAGGATTTCCAACACTTGAAAGCATACTTACAGCAATGCATATTCTTGTAAAAAACAACATAAGAAATGATGTTCAAATGAAGGTTCTCAAAATTATTAATCTGAAGTCACAACATTTTTATATGTTTTTATGGTCCCTCCCAGTTGTAAGGAGCACTAAATAATTTAAAAGGGTGCCTCACTTATTTTTACTACTTCCTCTTAGAATTACAGCAAACAAATTAGACTTCGGGATACCGATAAATAATTCTTAGAATACCATGTGGAATCACAAGCTCCACATCTTCTTCCAAGCATTCACAAACCCTAATGCTAGGGCAGAAAACTGAACCATATAAATTCAACCATTTTGTACCAACATCTCTGATTTGAATTCAACTCTAACTGCAGTAAGATAATGGTCCTGATCTAGAAAATTCAGTGCTTATTTGACAGACTAGTACATTGATCAGCTATTGTCAATAAAAAAAAATAAAAATTCTTAAATTAACTTTTCATCTTATAGCCATTAATGAATTGTTTTTATTGTTGTTACACTGGTTGAAGAATCTTTCACTGCTCTTTACTTTTCCATATATTTGATCAAATAACCTTCCTTTCCAGAAAAACTGAACAGCTCAAGGTTTTGAAATCAGGGCAAGCTGCTGCTTATCATCCCTTCAAATTTTTCTATCCATTGTTATATGTATGATTGTATTACAGCATGTTTTCTTTGAATAAAAATACCACAGCAAACCATATAACTTTGTACGACTGTTCTGTCTGCACTTTACACTATTTTCAAATTTATCAACAGTGATACTGTCTTTTTGACCACTGCCTAGTGCTACTCTTGGAACCAGTCCCACCACAATTTTACTACAAGTATAATGATTCACGTTGCTTTCTCACTGAAAGTTTCTGACATCTTTCAGTCAACTTGTACCATGTTTAACAGATACTTAATATCTACACATATGTGATGCATATGCTAAACATAAACTGCAGTCTTATCAAAAAGTTCTGAAATTCTGAATCAATGGACAGTACAGAAGTTGACGGATGTAACATCCATACAGCTACCTATACCTGCCCTCAGCAGAACTGATTTTTTTTTTTTTCCATTTGACTATAAACCTGGCTTGGCATCACTATTTCCCATAAAAAAACATGTTGATGTTAAAAAAAGAGCCAACCTTAGAAATAAAATTATTAACTAAATTTTGTACCTTTTTTACACTCTTATGTCCAGAACAAATGTTATGTTGGACAACACTAATAATTCAGGATGTCCTGTTGTTTCTACTGAACACTGAGGATGCATCCTTACAGTCTTCCTTTGTTATATTTGAGGCCAATATTGAACCAACTCTTTCCAAATACAGAAGATTATATTGATTGTTTCTATCCGGCATTATCATCAATTTTTCTCCACCTGATAGCCTATCGCAACGATAAAACTTTTAAAATTCTATATAATCTTAAAATCTGTTTTGCTCAGTTAGTAACTCTATCATAGGACAATAAATAAAATCAGTTCAGTCCCAGTACTCCAGAACTAAAAACAGTTCTCTTGAAATGTGCTGCTGACTGGCTAGAGAAGAAAAGAAATCTATTACAACAATTTCAAGTGAAGTGGAGTTGCGGTTGGACAGAATTAAGAAGTGAAATTTATCTTAATGTCACAAAATAAGCTCTATCATGCCTATACTACTCCTTATGTTACCACAAAATGAAAGGATAAATGAATTTTCAACCAGAAGAAGCAAAAATATCAAATAAACTGGAAAAAAAATACACTGTAAATTGGTCTTTAACAATCAAAGGAAGTGGAGCATATACATGTAATAATTTAAAAGCAATTTTCACAGAAAGATACCCACAGGTCTTTTATATGATACTGGTGTCCTGATAGACAGACTGAATCTGAGTATCAGGTGAACCCAATTAACCTAATTTGATGCTTGCCCATACTAAGACATTTATTTTAGATGTTACATAAAATCCTTTAGGATACTACACAGAAAACGATAAATAGGCTGTAAAGGTTATGACATTAATTTTACTGTCATTCTCATGCTTTAAGCAGGCATCAAAACTAAAAACCTCATCCTCTGGGAAGGAAGAACTATCTGAAAGTAATTATAGTACTCATTATCATAACAGTATTAAACTAAACCACTATGACCCTAACTGAATTTATTTTTGGTACCTTTTGTTAAAAGAACAAAGCTTCTCAGTGACGACTGCACCTTCTAATGCAGTGAACACTAGTTCAGGTACTGGAAGAAAGCATTAAATCAAATATTATAATTTCATACTAAGCTTCATTATGAATTCTAATTTAAAACTAGGCATGTAAAGAAGTGTTACTTAAATATTATTATGTAATTTCATCTTAGAAGGAAAACATTCAGCTAAAAAGAAAAATTAAATACTTAGTACAGTTTAGAAAAGACATTCTAACAGAAGCCCATGAAATGTCAATTTATATTTCAAAAGCAGTTTTATTCACTTCATTTTTCACACCTGTTCTTTCAGGTACTGTGCCATCTTGTAAATGATAGTGCCATGCAACTATTATTCCCCAAAATTTAGAAACTTCTCAACAGAAACCAAGTTCTCCAAAAAGCATGAATGAATCATATCAGCAAAACTTCCAGGGGAGTTAGCAAAATCTGTTTTTAAAGTCGAGTTAGACTTGAAATACACCATTAAAACGTTGAAGCTATGCAAAAATATTGAGGAAGCTAAAAATGACAAAGATTGACTGGTGTAACACACAAAAGCATTTGTTCAAGCAAGTAGATTTGCCAAAAGCCTGCAGTGCTTGGCTACTTTATAAAATCACGGATGAGGCATTAAGCCAATTTGTTTAAAAAATAAAAAAACTCCCAAACCCCAATAACCCAGCAATAGCTGATCTGCATTTCTGAAAACCTCCAAAAATATTCTGCATTTCACTATACAAATCTTCAGTCGCATAAGTCTGATTTATTCTTATTCAAAATTTTCTATTTTAAATCGTATGTTCACATTAGGATTTCATCCTACATCAGTAGATCCTCATCCTCCTATTCTACATCCAAAGAGATATGCAGGTAGTCACAAACAACAGCTTTCTTACAAGAGAAATTACACACTGCTTACGCTTCCATACTTTGGTAATTAATCAGGGAGAAATGTGTGTCCATGGCAGAATTCTTTTTGGCTGAGCCCATTAGGTGACTTCAGCAGAGAGCCAAAAAGAAACAGAAGCCTCATTGCAACTGGACACTTTTCCCAGTAGAAACCCAGCAGAACCTAAAACCCAGGCTATTTTTAAATTTTTTGGTCATCCTATGAGATGGACCAGTCCAATTGCATTTCCTGAACTTCAAGCCTTATATGCGCTGAATGCCACAGTGGCAATCCTGGACAAAAATTCTTCCTTCATACTCTGTTGGGTGATGTATGGAAGGGTTGGCTGGCAAGCCTACACCATGCCCATCTGTCAGAGTGGACCTGTGCCTACACGACAGGTTCTATGCTACTTTCAGTAACATGTTGCTGATAATACAAGCTTATTTATGAAACAACATAGGGCAACTCCAACATTTGGCTTAAAATAAAAAGCAAATGAAAAGTGATCGCTTTTCTTGAGGTGATAAATCTTTTGACATCAACTTCTAAGGTTTTTCAATTGTATGAATAAGGACTACCACATACACTGCAAGAAACGAGGATGTTACACACATTTGTTTACTACTGCAGTGCAGCATACAATCTTAGCAATTCTTATTTTACAACTGTAACTACCTCCAAGAGAACAAATTCATGGACCTGAGAAAAAAATTTGTGGATGTTAAGTTTCTCAAAAGGATGCTTGGGAGAAGAAAAGGCTTAAGAAGGAGCAGTATCGATTCCTCATTTTATGAAATGTATGTGTATTAAACAAATTGTGGTTGAACAGTTTTTACAATTGTAAATAACCTCAACTATTTTCCATTTGAGAAAAAAAATCCATTCTGAAAGACTAAAAAAGAAGAGCAAGGAACAGCATGGTTGCTTGTTATGTCTAATATTAGATAATTAATAGAACCAGAAAACCAAAAAATAACATTTTTTTTCCAAATTTCCAATTTAAAATGACAGATTGCCTTTTTATGTTTTCCTTAGTAAATACGTTCTCAGTAGTACTGCTTTGAATGCCGTGAACTGGAATCCTGTACAAGTTCTACATCTGTATTAGACATCTTTGCCATTATTGTGTATTAAAAGGTCAAAGGTTCTGATTTTAAACTACAGTCTTGGATCTTACTGTTATGAAAGTAACTGTGAAATGATGAATGTGTACAAATTGTTCTTGATTCTGAGGGCACCTGGGAACAATAATTATGGAAAATACAAACTACTCATTTCAATTTTATAAGACACCACATGAAATCTATGCTGTCAAAGTTTTTACAATATGAATTCAAATTAATTTAGTTATTTGTAAAAAATCAAGAAACAGAAACATCTAGCACTCTTACTTGGCAATGACTACTCTAGAATTTACTTTAAAATTCAAACTGCAATTCCTTCTACTCCTGCTTCCCCCATGTTATCCTAAACTGAGCATTAATTTATTGCTGGGTCCAAACTGCTACGAAGTTTTGCCAGGATTCTCAACAATGCAGTTTTATAAAATGGAATCTATCTATCTTACAACTCTTGTTAGCAATATGTAATGCCATTCATAGTGGAATTGCAGTACACCATTATGGTCTGCAGTTTGCAATGCCTGATTAAATTGTGAGACTTTTTGACTTTGCTGTTCTTCATAATTAATGACTGCTTTGGTCTAATAAGGACAAAATACATGATTTATCTTTCCCTATGTATCTGCTGCAGTACATTAGCTTTCTTTTTGGATAAACAATATCACAAATATTGTTGTTCATTGCAGTTATAGTAAAACTTACATAGTTTTAGACAAACATCTGCAACTGTGCACACAGGTCCTCACATGATCATTCAGGTTGGCAGTGACCCTGCTAGGTCATCCCGTCCAACTCCCTGCTTAAAGCGGGGTCAACACTGGGCTTAGAGCTTTGTCCATATGGGTCTTGAAAACTTCCAACCTCAACAAATGCCTTTCAGAAATCAAATTATACTTATCACTTGACAATAAAGGATAGCCTGAAAATCACAGTAACATTGGGTCAATGTACATAGGACAGATTGTTCCAGCAATTCCTGCTACTGTTCTTACCACACTTCAAAATTAGCTAAAAAAGGGACTCCAGAAAACCTTCCCGTATTTCATGCTATGCTGAAGGATTAAAGAGAATTTGACTGTGCAGCAGAGAACAAAGATATTTTATAATAAATTGCCATACATACTTTTTATTTATTTGCTCTTACACTACAGATAAACAAGTTATTTCAAAGAGTAGAATAAGGTTAACGTACAAAGGTACCAACCAAAACAATTAAAGATGACTAAAGGAAAGATAAAAAAACCCACATTACTTGTATTTTGCTTGCTTTTTTCTATCTTCCTCAACTTTGACATTTGAGGAATAAGCTATTACTTGTAGCGTAACGACAATTTTCCGGTGAAAATGAAGTTTTAGGATTCTGTTAATTATCAATTTAGATTACAGAAATAATCAGCCAGGACTGCAATGCTAGAAGGAGAGCAACTGTTCTGTTTTCTTAATTTGGTAGTCCTTACATATTTTAGAGATATTTGATACCTCAGAACTTACTCACACATAGTCAAAACATATTTGAATGTCTCAGATAACACAGCCCTAAAAATTCCATTAATAATTTAAGGATTAAGACAAGAGTACGACACATTCACCTGCACAATTTGACTGACTTGAGTTTGAAACATGGCACTAAAGTCTTCACAGAATCCCAGCTGGCCCTTAAGTTATGTAAAGGCTAAACAAGAAACAATCAATCCCTAATCACTTCTTCTACTTTGACTATGGTATTTTGGGTTACTTGGACACTAACCTGAACCCCTCAGGGAACAAAAAGATAAAACTTATTGTGTCATTTAGAAAGGATTTTGTCAAAGGTTTTTGCTATTTTAATAAAGTCTGAACATGTTGTTAATGTTCTACTTCGAAGAAAGGTAACCAATAGCTGGCAAAAAGCAAAAAAACATTTTAAACTTTTCAAGGTGAATTGCCTTTGAAATTCTGACTCAAATAATGGAATTCTTTCTGCTTTACAGCTTCAAACTTGAGCATAGTACTACATTTTGCCATGGTACTAAATAAGTAAAGTGAGCATCATCTATTGTTGTTTTCATAAGAATTTCCATTATGAAGTTTCTTATAAAGTCAGCTAGACAGCTTCCAGTCAGAACGCTACGTTCTGAAATTTATAATGTTTGTGCAGCAATATCCTCCATACAAAAAATACACTGCATTTTAAAAAGTAACTTCAATGTGTCTTATTCATAGACTCAAGCAAAACAAGCATTCAAGAACTGGAAAAAAAATTATAAAAAATAAAAGGAGCTTACTACTACATGCCGCAGTGGGCAAAGTGGGAAGGCAAACCTATGACTGTGCTTGATCAAGCAATAAATGAGCCCGGCAAAGATGGTATGGATTTCCAGGATGTTAAAATTCAAATTGTCTATCAACTAATGACTTTTAAGAGAAAGCCTGTTGTCCCCCCCAAAAAAGGGCTCACCTGTAACATACACATTTCTAAGGCAGAAGTTAAAGAATCAAAGAAGAAAAAATGGTATTCGAGCCAAAAAAATTAAAAAGTGACATTGCCCAATGCCTAAGACCAATCAAAGCATACTGGATTCTAAGGCCTAATTTCTCTCAACCAAAAAAGCTCTTAATAAGCATTATACACCGAAATATTTAGTTTCTTACGTTGAATGAAAAGGCCTCTTTTCTTTAGCTGAACTCAAAAATAACTTCCAAATTCTACAAAAGAAGAAGAATTCACTTGAGAATGTGTAACTGCTGTGGGGCACAGCCGCTCCTTGCAAACTGCCCTGCACTGAAAAATATACCAGATAACTAATTAGATGTTGTACTAAGAACTGTTTTGACATTTTTGTGCTTTTTGTGATTCTACCCCCAAACTTCAGCTCTAACATTGCCAACCTAGACTGTCTTTCAGGGCTAAGGACCTTTTTAGCTGAGTGCTCAGTACACTTTAAGAACACATATACTTTTAAAACCAGTTATGTAAATATAACAGCTATATATAATAATGGATTTTCTTAATGATGCTGAAATTAAAAACACTGTCCAACTATTAATTATATATTATGTTTCCCAAACATGATCCTACTCTACCTGAAAGGAATGTGTACCTAATAGATCACACTTTAAAAAAAAAAACATAAAAATATAATGACTGGCATAAGCAACTTAAATCCTATATGACTTCCACCTTTACAGCCTCCTAAGCATTTAATAAACTGTTCTACATTGGAAGAATCACCAAATATTAAATTTGCAAATTAGGACATAATCTCACTGAAACACCCTCATAAAACTCAAGAGTTCCAAGTTTAGCACAAAAAATGTGCACAAGAGTTACAAGTTTAGCACAAAAAATTAAAAGGTCACATTTTATGTAAGTTCTGTGACAGTAAGTACCTTCAGTGTTAAATTCATAGTTGTAGATAAAAGGAACTGCCAACACACAACTTATTTAGTCAAAATCATCTTGCAAAATTAAGGGCAGTTCAGCTTTCACAGCGGAAGAAGTGGACTACAGCTGCAGAACCCTTGTGAAAACTGCAGCAAGAGAAGGAATCGCCCAGCTGCGTGCTGAGCGCGCGCAGAGGACGCAGCATCCTTCCTCCCTGCTGCTGCTGCTGCGCCCAAGCTATTTCATACCGACCCCGGCAGAGAAGTTCAGCTGTTCACCCGCATTCTTTGCACAAACCGTCATATCCCTCTCGTTCTCTGAGAAAGGTCTGTCAGCGCTTCAATGGATTCTCCTGCATGGAATGCCCCAATTTCCTGGCTGGGAGGTCCCAGAGGTCTGACCCAACTGACAAAGCAACTGCTGGGCCCAAGTGACTGATATATCATTTGTTTTAAGAGCAATCAAAACACAACTGAGTACATTTTCTAGTCAAACTGGTATAAACACGTTTCTTATTACCCATCATAAAATTCAGATGGACAAAAATATTCCACAGGCTTATCTAGCTTTGGTGACATTGCTTGATTGTTTAGCATCCAGAAGCAACATAAAATAGCAGCTGTTGTTCAAACCGGTACGCCATTCACCATGCAATATACAGGACAACATTTGCAAGACAAAGTGTATATCCATATTCTATGATTCACTTAAACAATCTCTTTTTCATAGGATTTATTACTGTCTGTCTGCACAATGTTACTGATGAAACATACCTTCTTATTACAAAAACCTTCACACAGATAAACATACAAAAAAGAATAAATCTAAGTCTAACCTGTCCTAGTTTGCTGCCTTCACTCACTTATCTTGTGTTGTTTTCATTGTGCAAATACTCCTTGCCAACACAATTTTCATTTTTGTATCCACCACTCTGTTTGTTGTTTGAAAAACGTTAAAGGCACAGAGCTTCAAAGACTATCGGACATACTTAATGAAGTGTCCTCAAAACATGTTCATGGAGAAAAAATGTGAAATAAACATGTCAAAATTATTCCTGGCCACCGTCCAGCAACCAGCTGTGGTGCACACACTATGCTAACCCTGGGAACATTCTTCTTTCTCTATGGGCCTCCAGCTTTGCCTTCTGTTCCTAAGGATATTTGTATTCTTAATTCATTCAGTTACATCTCAAACTAAGCAAGACCAAACTGAATTAGTACTTCAAGAGAAAAACAATTAAGCATGACCAAGCTTTTAAAGCAACTAGGCTTTTGTGGTTTGACACACAGTACCTTTTCACTAATTTCCCATGAAAACCATGCTGTGGGACACCTACACTGCTTGAGTCATGTTAAGTCTTCCAATACTAACGTTGAAGTTCCACTCGCCTGGTGTAATTAAACCAAAACCCTATTTTTTTTTTTTTTATAGTGCTACTAATTCCTACATTATGGCCAAAGTCGAACTCTGGTAGTCATATTCAGTGTCTCTAAATTTCAGTAGAGTTTTAACTATTTGAGACACTGCTCGAGCATGCACAGATAGAGTTAGGGAAAGCACAGCCTACCTGGAGTTGCAATTAGCAGGGATGGGAAAGGTGACAAGACTGCTGCAGGTACATTGGCAACAAAAGAAAGGCTAAGGTAAATGTGGGCCTAATGCTTAATGGAAAGGGGGATCAAGTGACAGAAGGCATGGAAAAGGCTGCAGTAGTAACATAACGTTACCAACAGTAGGTGAAGATGCAGCTCAATAAAGAGAATACAACTGGACATGTGGAAACCCGTAGGATCAGAAGGATGTATCCAAGAGCGCTGAGGGAGCTGATTGCAAGGATGCACTCTTATCATCTTTTAAAAGTCATTGTATTGACGAAGATTCCCAAAGACTGGAAAGAAGCACATAGCACACCCACGTTCAAGACAGGCAAGAAAGAGGATCTGGGGAACTACAGGCCAGTCAGCTTAATCTCAGTCCACAGAAAAGGTTATGGAGCAAAGCCTCCCTAAAGCCATTTTCAGCCATGTGAGGGACCGGGAGGAGGCTGGGAACAGCCAGCAGATTTGCCAAGGGTAAATCATACCCAAGTAACCTAACTAGTGATGAGACATGGATAAAGTGAGGGCAGCGGGTGTTGTTCATCTTGACTTCATGAAGGCCTTTGACATGGTCATCCACAGTATCCTCACAGCCAAATTGGTGAGATACGTACTGGAAGTGGATGAGATACGTACTGGAAGTGGATGAGATACGTACTGGAAGTGGAAAATTGGCTGGACTGTCAGGCTAATGGGTGGTGGTGATCAGTGGTATAAAGTTCAACTGGCAACTATTTACCAGTGGCATGCCTCTGGGATCAATCCTGGAGCCAACACTGTTTAACATCTTTATTAATGAGCTGCATAATGCAATAGAGTGCACCCCTCACATGTGTGCAACTAATATGAAATTGGAAGCTGGAGGGCAGGGCCTCTATTCAGAATGACCCAGACACGCTGGAGAAAGAGCTATCAGGAATCTGTGAAATTCAGCAAGGGTAAAGGCAAATGCAAGTGCCTTCTCATGGAGTAACCCCATGCAGCAGTACAAGGCAGGGGCTGACTTGCCCATTCTGATCAGCATTAATTATGCAATTCTTCTTTGAATCTACACTGATGGCATGCTATGCCTTTTCAAGGTGCTCATATTACACTTTCTAAATTTGGGTACATTAGTTCCCCTTCCCCTCCAGCCTTCTAGAATTCCTCCACTGTTCCATGATTTGTTAAAATTCAGAATTAATAATTCATATAGCTTCTAAGCTTTTTTTTTTTTTT
>VWZL01005754.1:129309-141755 GCA_013396915.1 Stercorarius parasiticus
GCACTTCAATGTCCCTCTTGTACAGAGGGGCCCAGAACTGAACACAGTACTCGAGGTGAGGCCTCACCAGTGCCGAGTACAGAGGCACGATCACTTCCCTACTCCTGCTGGCCACACTATTCCTGATACAAGCCAGAATGCTGTTGGCCTTCTTGGCCACCTGGGCACGCTGCTGGCTCATGTTAAGCTGGTTGTCCACCAGCACCCCCAGGTCCTTTTCTGCTGGGCAGCTTTCCAGCCGCTCTTCCCCAAGCCTGTAGCGTTGCTTGGGGTTGTTGTGACCGAAATGCAGGACCCCGCACTTGGCCTTATTAAACCTCATACAATTGGCCTTGGCCCATCGATCCAGCCTGTCCAGGTCCCTCTGTAGAGCCTTCCTACCCTCAAGCAGATCAACACTCCCACCTAGTTTGGTGTCGTCTGCAAACTTACTGAGAGTGCACTCAATCCCCTCCCCTGATCGGTCAGAAAAATATTTCCATATTGTTGCAAGATATTCTGCCTTCAAAGCGCTTGTACGTGTAAAGCAAAAATACTTCCACTGATACTGATCTTGCTTTCTCAGTGAGCTACGAGAGTTCCAATGTGCATAAACCCACAGTCTTCCTTTTAGCAAGGTGAACTGACCGGTGTGAAGTCTGTTAGAAGCCACCAGCTAACTACAGGGACTCTTACTATGCAAATGAATTGATGGCAACAGCACTGGGAAGTGTTTCCTGTACCTCCCAAGTGTAGGCAACACGTCGAAGCTGCGCATTCCCTTCAATACATACATTTGTAACTGATTCACCTGCCGGACCCTGAAGCAGCACTGTGGCTCACAGTGTGCACCACTAATACAAGATTCCTTTGCACATCAACAACATTTTCCACCTGACCACATCTGCTCTACAGAATCTCTTTAAAATTTATATCCGAAAACTAGTAATGTAATGCCAGTACTAGCAATGTTTTTTAATGGAGAGGTTACTAGCATTCGTCTTATTTACAGAAAGAAATACAATTAACTTAAAAAACCTGAAAGTAAAGAATGTCATATTCTGGGCCTGTAAACCCACTTTAGAATGAAAAAGCGAATTCCAAAGATACTAGTTTTGGAAAGGATGCAGCTTCTAAATACAATTATTTGCAATACAACTAGATTTCAACAGAAATTTAAAACTTCCTCTTTTGAGGGCATATACAGTCAGTCAACTGAACACGTATGTTAATATTCCCCCCCAGTTTCTTCCTAACTGCAAGTATATGCACTAAACATTTTCTCCTTCACAATATAAAGCAGTTTTCTAAATATAATTTCCGAAGACTGAGTTATCAGATAACTACACCATTCACAGACGAGTACTGGAGGGAGAGGCTGCTAAAGAAAACCTGAAACTCTTCTTTGAAAATACTGTCCAAGAAAGCACGGATGGCTATTCTGTGCCAACCAGTACTAACTTATACAAATTTCTGAAGTTTATCTATTAACTTTTAATTATTAATAAACATTTTAGAAATGGTCCTTCTAGTGTTTCATGTATGAAATGTTATGAAGTGACAGCTCAAGTAAACTGTTTTCATTATTGAACAGCACACATTTTAAAACATAGTATCACTTAGACATAAAAAGGCTTATACCGCCCAAGATGATTATTTCTCCCACCACCAATATCTCACTGCAGTAAACAAAGAAATTTGACAGCCAGGTGAAAAATACCTGGAAGAAATTAAGTACAGGACAGGCATAACTGACGCTAATCAAACACACCAAACCGTTACAGTTTCAGCACCTCACCTAAAGCAAAAGACCGTGCCCTAAGCTGGTCAGAAGTGCAAAATCCTGCACTGGACTGGACTTACTCACAGTTTGAATAACCCTCACAGCAGCTGTTGATCAAACCTGGCTTCCTTTATATTTAGGACATCAAAAAGGCTTCACTCAATCCTCTTGGAGCAGCTCTGACCACAATTATTTCCAGGCTTGTCACTTTCAAGCCGCTGAAATTAGCTACCGAACAAAGAAACTCAACATGCCCCAGCTAACAGGCAAGCTGTGCATTTACACTGTTCATCAGCAAAAAATACGGGAAGATTTGTTCTCAAACCTGAACAGCATGCTCCAATCATGACCTGGTAAGTCCTAAGGAGAATAGAGCACATACATACGATGCTTTTGACAACTCACCCCACTACACTAACTGCTTTTTCATTATATTCCGATTAAGTGCACAATAAGATACATACCTTCTGTTTCAAATCCCACCTCTCTAGAAAATGGAAAGAGCTACTACAATCACCACTACAATACGAAGACTCAAAGCAGGAGGCAACATGGTTTTCTGAAACACTAACACAAGATTCAGGAGCATCATCTCAAGGAAAATCAGAAGATTTATTACTATCTTCCCCTCCAGATTATTGTATAACACTTTTGCATCACAGGGAAAAAAAATATTCCTCTGGCTCCACAAAGTATTAAATACATCATTATACATATAAGACAACAGAGAATTGGTACAACTTTCAAATATAGCAACCTGCAATCAAAATCAGTGCAGATTACATCACATTTATGTTTTTCTAATCTATAAACTATATTCTGGCAATGCATGCTCTTGAAGTGCAGGTAGATGATGAGTGAAAAAAAGAGATGTGAGAAAGATAAACAAATAAGTAATCGTTCTACTACCTAACAAATTACACAAGGTGTTTTCAGAAATGGCCCCTTAATCAAGGCAAAGATAAAATGCTTCCAGCCTTAAAAGAAAAAAAAAAAACCACAAAAAAAACCCACAAAAAACCCAAACAAACCAACCAACCAAAAAGCACCCACTAACTTTTGAAGCATTCTGCTCATTACAGAAGTGAAGAGGCATAATCAAAGCAACAAACTTCTGCAGGATCTCACATACAGCTGGCACCCACCTGCTTATGCAAAGACTGGCAACACGTAGTGTTGGCTTTAAAATGCATATTTTTGAAATAGCAACAATCCCCAAATAGCAAAGCTTACTATTTAGATGTTCCAACCCTAAATAATGTTTAAAAGTTGACCATTATTTTAGGCTTATCATCCCTGACAGAGTACCTCTCAGTTACTGAAGTTTTTCTGCCTTGACAGGGGAATTCCATTTTTAAGATTCATACAGAGAAAATGTTTTGGTATAAATCATGGCTATTCTAAGCCAGGAAAATGTCCCACAGGTCACTAAGCTACCATCTTTCAGGCAACTTCTCCATAATTAAGGTATCAATTATAATTTCACAGGCATATTTTATTTTATAAATAAACTGTGTTTCCACAATCTGAGCTGTGGGAAAGAATGCCTGCGTCAATGCACCAATCCTTGCAGCACGGCAAGTTTTGAACTGAATGCCAACTCTAAATGCTATAATATGTATTCTAGCAGAGAGAAAAATAGGAGGAAGATTTCCCTCTCACCCCCCAGATTCCCACAAGCCTCCTGAATCTTTTTATTCCTGTCACGGCACCTCCCTGACATCTGCTCTTTGCTGCTCTAGAGCCAAATACAACAAATTTAAGTCAATCTGTTGCTAAACACACCAAAAGTAAAAACTGCAGCCTCCATTAAATGGAGTGAAAAGGACATTTCAGTGGGAAGGAGCAAAAGCCGATTCTGTAGTCTTTTCCTGCTGAACACTGCTTTTGATGCATTTATCACAGACTTTTGTATTTGAGTTTGATAGAGACTGAAAGCAAACATAGTTTCTAGGAGTCGAACCATGCCAAGAGAAAAGACTGGCAGAGCAACAAGCATGCTCATTTAATTAAGATACCCCCACTGCTATTTTTTATGACTTTTTACATGCTTGCTGGAAGTTGGCTGGAAGACACAGAACGCCAGCGTTAGCTCATCTCACCCTCTTTAAATATTCTATCTCTTTAGGTACAGAACAAACTTGTGTACTGACTTGGATTAAATTACTGCAGGAACACCTACGTAATGCATCAGCCCAGGCAACAGAAAAATCGAAGCTGAACAGAACAGTGTCTCATGAGTGGAAAGTCACAAAAATAACTGCCCTACACAATTTCTCTTCAAGTTCATGAGGACCTAGATGTTACTCCCCAAAACATCTTCCTCAATGTCCCCACTTACAAGAAAAACAAAGTATATCAGTGGATACTCCCAAGAGAACTAGACATAGTACCTAGTGGGCATTTCACCTAGATATAATCTAACACAGGGATAAGGGAGCAAACGAATTAGTGAGATGTTATAACCATTTCTCTTGTAAACAAACGTAACTCCTTTACTCCCACTATCAATACACAGTTTTCAGATGACCTTTAGAAAAAATCGTAATGGTAAAAATAATCTTATAAATGACAAAAAGCTGAGGGGTTATGTTCTTTCAGGAAAAAAGGTAACCTGAGCCTGTGTAAATATTCTTGCACTCTAAATTATCCTACTTCTATTAGAATTTTCCTAAATTCAAATTATCCCTAGACTGCAGAGCTCACTGTCTTATCAATTTAATAAAAAAAAATAAATCCTTTCTCAAGTTTCCTTTCTCAATTTGCCACCTTAATTTCACAGAACGTACTCTTATAGCATGAACCAACAGAACAAAAGCTCTTGAATTACTTTTCTCAAACCATTCATCATTCTGTGCACTTGTGTTATACTTCATCATATTCATTGCCTTTCAAAGGCTAAACAATCTTTTTTTTTTTTTCAATTTATCTTCATACAAGCAAATTTCCATCCCTGTAGATCACTCTTTTAGCCTTTCCTCTGCATCTCCTCTCCTCTACACCTTCCTTTTTAGAGGAGGCATCCAACACCACATACAGTGTGATGGCATGCTATATGACAGTAAGATATTGATTTTTACCACAGCATTTTATTCCCCATGCTATTCTCCATCACACTCTGTTTACTCTGACTTCAAGTACAAACACAGACACCAGAAGTTAACAGAGCTCTCAGAAACAAGACTCCTAACACACAGCCCCCTACTTTGAATATGTGACACTATGAACGTGTGAAGACTTATCATTTCAGGACAGGTAGTCTTTCCTTTTTTGTCCTTCAGCATAATTTCTTGCACATATTTCACCCATTACAGTCCACAAATCTTTGTGATACGCCCATCAGAATATCTTCCCAGAAAGAAAATCACTGGTTTACAAGAGACCATAAACACAGACTAAGCAAAGGTAATTGCCCTAAACTGCAGACGTGGACTTTCACCTTCAGGTCTTCAATAAGGCACCAAGTATGCTTCAGCATAACAACAAGTCTGTAATGCAATACAGACGTGCCCTTTGAAAAATTAAGACTTCAATAGAAAACATAATACATGTATATATGGAAGACAAGATCATTCTACACACCACTTACCCTACAGAAACTACGGAAAACATACCATCCCTGAATTAACTTACTAAAATATCATAAAATATGATAGACAATGTATTGACCCTTAAGGGGTACATAACCAGACAAAAATAGACAAAAGTTTCCAAGGAAAAGGTGCATTTGAAGATCTGCAATCACATCTGCCTTCTGCAGAATCAAAAGTCTAAGATTTTTTTTCTCAATCACAAACGGTATTGTAAAGTTTCTTTAATATTGCCATTTAGGGAAAAACATAATAGAGTGATTGACTCAACTCTCTGTTCTTAAACACTCTGCTAAAAGAACAAACTATTTGTGAAAATAACAAAAACCAGCTGAAAGCATTTGGGTGGTCTCAGTTTCAGTCCTGTAATACAGAACAGTCCCTTCTTTCTAAATCCAATACCAATTTGTTTTCCTTCTTCAGTAATGCCTCAAAATGTGTTGATGACAAAAGCAATAAAACCCACTGAACATACATATTATTAATTTAGAACATTTTACCAGTAGACTGACAACTTAAAAGAGCTTGATTCATCATACACAGAGTACTGTCATATACACAACAGAACTACGCAGGCTTTTATAGACTGATCCTTTTTGATTCCCTAACAGTATTTTGGGGGTTCATACACTTTTACCTTTAGGACAGTGCATATCATTAGCGTTGACTGGTGTTGGACTGAATGCCGATGTTTAAACTTTACTGCCTTGCTTCCTAAAAACACGGATCTGCCTTATTTCTTCATCACCTGTTCTGACTGAGCTGAGCAAGACCAAGAACTGTCAGAAGCTTGTGTCTTGGTGTACGTAGCACTACTTCATTGAAACAGCAGCCTGATACAAATCTGAGATTACAGGCACTCACAGAAAATTGGCAGACTGTAACCTCCCTTAGGGAGGCTAACCAGTCAAGGATGGCCAAAAAACCTACCAAAATTAAGTTTTGCATCATTACTATTTAAAACCAATGACATGCAGAAGAGTGAACTGTGCTCAAAACTACACAAATCAGTAACAGGAACATACTGATTTTCTATGGTTCATCCAAAAGAACCACAAACGCATATGTAAGAAAAGTAAAGTGGCAAAGAAGCATGGGTACAACAGAAATGACATTGGTCTAAGCTGTAATTTGTCACCAAGCACCATTTTCAGAATGTCGTCCCTAGCCAAAGGTCCTTAAAAGAGAAGAAAGAGTCCCCTGCAATTGTCCTTACAACAGATGAATAATGCACCAAAAACTAAGACAACACACCTTTAGGGGTTTGCTTGGTTTGGTTTCTGCTTTTGGGTCAGGTAAAACCATTAAATACTTCCTACAGACATTTCAGATGCCAGTTACAGATAACATAGGATTTCACGTAGAAGACTGAGTATGGAAACATTGCTCTGACTGATCTGCCAGCCAAGATCAAACAAACAGCAAAAATTTTCCATGAAACTGTAACTTAGAAGCCACCCAATATCCCAAACCAATTTCACTGATAGGGTTCTAGTAAGTTTGCCAGGAGCAGCTTCTTTCCACCACAACTCCCATAGCTATCAAACAAATTTTCCAAGCTGCTTTTCCCTCTCTTTTGCACCTGCCTCTCCTGGCAAATACCCAAGCAAGCCACAAGAATAATCCCACCTCCCTGCCTCCCCAGGGATTTGCTGCGAGAGGCATTTCAGCAGGGCCAGGACAGCCCAGCTCTGAAGCTCATCTCAGCACATTACCCCTTCTTGGCATTAACCATGATACTTTTTCTAAACCAACAATCGTGGGCTTAGACTTTTCTGAAAAACAATAAAGGGCTAAGCCACGGAATGAAACTACTGGACACATACACAGAAATTAATATCCTATAGCAGCCTCTAAAAGTAAAAGTTCAAAAAATATATATGTTCATTACTTAATATGGCATCATTTTACCTTTATGTGCTCCCATGAACAAAAAACCTCAATCAATCTGCCAAAAAATTAAGCTTTTTTTTTTTTAAAAAAAAGCTTAACTTTTTTTTTTAAGGCTTTTTTTTTTTAAAAAAAGCTTAACCACAAATGAAGTGACCACAATGCATTACAACTCTGAGAGATGCACTGAGTTACATATTGCATTCTTTCCTTTTCATTTGTGCAATAGTTGAAAGTATACTGACGGCTCAGTACTAAGCCTGTTCTGGTATCAGGACACTGGGGAGCCTCCCTTCAGGCAAGGCTTTCCGTACTGTACACCCTTCAAAAAGATGCAAGAAGGAACCAATGATAAAAAGAAAAGTTCACAGTTTAGGTGAGGAAATAGTTCTTTCCTAAAATGGTAAAAGACTGAAGTGACAAACAAATGATAGTCCTTCCTTCATCTATGCACTTTCGCATCTTTATTTAATACACAGTACGGTTCTACCACAGTTAGTTTTATGGTGTTTTGATTACATTTTTGACGTTAATTAGGAGCAGTGCTCCCCAAGGGGTTAGTACTGGATCCAGTCTTATTCAACATATTCATCAATGATATGGATGAGGGAACAGACTGTATTCTCAACAAGTTTGCTGATGACACAAAACTGGGAGGGGTGGCTCACACACCAGAAGGCTGTGCTGCCATTCATCGAGACCTGGACAGGCTGGAGAGTTGGGCAGAGAGGAACCTAATGAGGTTCAACAAGGGCCAATGTAGGGTCCTGCACGTGGGGAGGAATAACCCCATGCACCAGTACAGGTTAGGGGCTGACCTGCTGTAAAGCAGCTCTGCAGCGGGAGACCTGGGAGTCCTGGTGGACAAGTTGACCATGAACCAGCAATGCGCCCTTGTGGCCAAGGCCAATGGCCTCCTGGGCTGCATTAAAAAGAGTGTGACCAGCAGGTCGAGGGAAGTCATCCTCCCCCTGTGCTCTGCCCTGGTGAGGCCACATCTGGAGTACTGTGTCCAGTTCTGGGCTCCCCAGTTCAAGACAAGGAACTACTGGAGAGAATCCAGCAAAGGGCTACAAAGATGAACAAGGGAATGGAGCACCTCTCTTATGAGGAAAGGCTGAGAGACCTGGGTCTGTTTAGCCTGGAGAAGAGAAGACTGAGAGGGGATCTCATCAATCCTTATAAATATCTAACGGGCAGGTATCAAGAGTATGGGGCCAGACTCCTTTAGTAGTGCCCAGTGACAGGACAAGAGGCAACAGGCACAAACTGGAACACCGTAAATTCTATCTGAACGTAAGGAAAAACTTCTTTCCTTTGAGGGTGCCAGAACACTGGAACAGGCTGCCCAGAGAGGTGGTGGAGCCTCCTCCTCTGGTGACATTCAAAACCCACCTGGATGCATTCCTGTGCAACCCGCTCTAGGCAAACCTGCCTTGGCAGGGGGGTTGGACTAGACGATCTCTAGAGGTCCCTTCCAACCCCTACCATTCTGTGATTAAGACATGTTGCTCCACAGACCATGATAACATTTCCTACAACATTTAATTAGGCTATAAATACCCATGGCATAAGTCCTTTAAAAAAAAATAATGCTTGGATATTACTTACACTAGGTTGAATCAGCTTATTAAGGACAAACCAATACCTGCAAATATAGTACTACAATAAGTCAAAGACACACTTAATTAAAAAATATCACATGAAGAACTGCATAGTTTCTACCCAGCTGTTCTGTGTGTTTTCATGAAGGGTGACAAGACCAATAGCAACACAAAGCAAATACAATACAAAGAAGACAGCATTCTCCAAATGCCATTTTAAGCTGAAAGTAAGAATCCGTTTGTTACACTAGCAAGAGAAAGCAGGGAATCAAAAAGTTATCATAAGTTTTTATTTTCAAATCAACAACAAAAAAATCATTAAATATCAACAACATATTATTTTTAATTGTTACACTGTGAAGAAGTTTGCATTTCATTCAACTTTCATAACAACAACATTCAAATACACTTCATGAGAAAGTGCTCAACTATTATTCAAGCATCACTGTTCTCTTACTTGCCAATGTCAGTCCTGTAAAAATATATGTTCATGGTTTAAATTCAGTTTTAAAAAGTCTTTTTAAGTAAAAACACGCTCTGGATCTCCGTAAGTGAATTATAATGATAAACACGAAGCATTAAGTCTAAGCAAATAAAGACAAAAATCTTAACTTGACTGCAGACGACGATGAACATCAAAACATCTTTTACTGTTGCTGAACCACTACTTTTACAGAAATTCTGCAAACAATTAGTTTCATTGGAATACACTCCCATTGGAGCACACTCTCAATGACGTTAAAGAATTTTAAAACAAACCAACAAACAGCAACTCAAACATGGAAATAAAACCTGTCTACGTAAGAAGGAAAATACACAAATGGCAAATGAATCTTTTTCTTCATTGATCACATTTAACCAGAACACTGAAAAGCAGATTCTGAAAAACTCTGTGGTGTTTTCTCAGAAAAAGCATATAAACTCTACAGAAAGGACACACTGAAAAATTTCCATTAAAGGATGCAAAATTAAAATGCATCAGCTACTTAAGGCTGTCTGCATCTATCCATGTAACCTGTGCTAAACATGCAGCAGCTTACCACAATCGAAAGCAGGTAACCTACCTACATCTACCACTGGAAAGAACCCTAGCTTATCGTATGTCATTTCTTTGTGTTCAGACAGACTTAGAATATAAAATTAAAATATTCTGCAAGGACATTAACCAAATTCTTTCAACGTACCCACCTTATGCATCCTGATGCTGCTATGGCCAATGAAGTATTTCATCCATCTTAATTCCTGTTTCAAGGAAAACAAAAAACAGAAAGTCCCAATATCTCAGAAAATGTATTCAGCAAAGGACAGAAATCATATTAAATAAAAAACAGAGGCATACATTTCAGAAAGTGGTAAATAAACAAGAATTCTACTAAAAAATGTTTGCTCTCAACAGATCAAATACAATTGCATCTCCTCTGAGGCTTGCCATATATTAAAAATATTTCAGATTAGAAATCGCAATAATAACTATTTGAATAAATATTGCTGAAGTAACTGATTAAGTTCACACATTACCAATTTGACCACATACTTTTAAAACTCTGTACGCTTCTATAATTGTAACTGCAGTAATATTTTCAGCCAAACTTCACATCAAAGTTGTACTTTGATCACCTGACCATTTCACTTTGACCCGACAACATCCATCTCATTAGGTGCAAATAAATAAATGAAACCATCACCAGTTTCATACAGACATTTAAAACATTAAACCACTTCCATAAATAACATATTACCTCTGCATATAAACATCCTTGAAACACCCCAAGTCACAGAAGAACACTCCTTCTGTCTAACGCAGCATAATCATTGAACCTGTACATCAAAAACATAGATGACAATCACTGCATATACCTAAAATTTCATGTGAGAAGGTCAGAAATACCTCATGACACGTTGCCACTGTCATTGCTAGTTCTGATAGTGTCACAAAGGGGATGTAGAGTATACATAGGAAACTAGTATTTCCTTCATGAATGCTTTGAAAAAATTTTAGTTACCCCAAAATCAATTGCTTCAACAGCCAAAGTTAAAAACATTTGAACCATACCATAGTGCTAGTTTTCTTCTGATCCTCCAGTTATCATTACCCAAGAATAGTTTTTAATTAAACACTAAGAACATTATATCAGATCACCAAAAAAATATTTTAAACATACACCATAACTGTGATAAGCATTTTTCCTTCCTTTTCCTTTCTTTTTCACAAACTTTAAATTTGAAACAAATCCAATTCTTCTAGCTACTGAAGCAGAAAAAAATATGCACTCATCCCTGAAATATATATTTAGTTTTGCATAAAAATAACATTAAAAAATTAACTTAAAGTAATACAAAAAAAAAAAATAGCTACAATAAGGTTAAACACACAAAAAAAAAAAGCACCTCAGTGTTTTGGTTGCTGAGTAGTCCTGCAAAAAACAAATTCTGCACACAGAAACTACTATGATCTAAAAGAGCTGTGCATTTACCTTATGTTATCCTCCTTTTTCCTTTTTATTACGGAATAATAATATGAAAGACCATTTTTAATGGCATGTTACAGCTTCAAATAAATCAGTACAAGCAAATTCAAGACTGTAATTTCTAAACTAAGGCAGCTAAACTACACAGATTTAAGGGCTAGAAAGATATAGTGAACCTGGAGAAAGGAACCGAGCACAAGGCAGTACAAATCAAAGAGCAAAAGACTGCCAATACAAGGTAAGATATATGACATAAATTTTAATTCAGGCATAGAACTAGGTAAGTCTTTTAACAAAGCATGACTTTTGGACATAACAAATTTACACCAGCCAATGCCTCACATTGTTTCAAATCTGCCACACAGCAGACATTACTGCAGTCCTTCCAAAACTCTCATACGCTGCTTTCAAATAATTCCCTCCTTATTTTGCCAATGCCAGACACATCAGATCACTTAGAACTTGGGATGTATTTTTTATTTCATTATTACCAATATAAAAAGTTCTAATGGATGCACAAGCCAGTAAGCCTCAGCACCAGCTATGCACAAACACTACACCCACTTGATGCACTCACTTCTGCAACCACAGAACAAGCAAAAACCCTTTGGCTCTCAGGATCCTTCCAAAACCTGACGAGCCGAGATGACTGTGTGTAGCATCTGTACTTTTATGGAAGCAGTAGGGAGTTTTATGAAACAATGCTCAGGTTGAAGAGCCGAGAGCTGCATACGCAGCTCTGACCGCGGCTGTCAGGAACATCTCATACCAGCCAAACGCTTCCACGGCCCAGCCTAACCAAACCTGAGGACACCTACTGCCATCCCTCCTGCATGCAACGCTTTATGGCCACGTGTACTTAAAAAAAAAAAAAAAAAAGTGTAAGCGAACTGTGGAAGGAAGTTTTGCGACTTGTAGACACCTTTCTGCAGATCTTTATTGTAACTCCACACCTGACAGGTACAGTCACACCCACTGGCTTCCTCTGTGCTGACGGGGGGCGGACACCCCCTGGCAGTGCCGTCACGGGTGGCCGCGTTGGCCGGGAGCTCCCGCAGCGCCGGGCCGGGCCCCCGCGGCCTCCCGGGCCCAATGCGGCAGCCGCCCCGCAGGCCGCGCACTCCCGGCCGCC